>JAOVYW010040861.1:12807-22866 GCA_025775045.1 Hiodon tergisus | reverse complement strand
GAAGAGACGCCCCAGAAGAGACGCCCCAGAAGAGACGCCCCAGAAGAGACGCCCCAGAAGTATTCATAAGTAGTACAGAGCAGTTGTGTGACACAAATACTGTGTGTGTGTGTGTGTGTGTGAGAGAGAGAGAGATACTGAGTGAGTGAGAGAGAGAGAGAGAGATACTGTGTGTGAGTGAGTGTGAGAGAGAGAGATACTGTGTGTGTGTGAGAGAGAGAGAGAGAGATACTGTAGGTGTGAGTGAGAGAGAGAGAAGTACTGTGTGTGAGTGAGAGAGAGAGAGATGCTATGCAGTTTGTCAGAGGGTTTGTGCTCTGCGGTGCTATGGGTGAACAGTTTCAGGTCATGGAACAGATGTTCTATGTCCCTATTCTTTACTTGGTATGTGTTATTTTGTTGGATTTAGCAATTGTTCCATTTTACCTGTGTAAACTTTAGGCTCTCAATACCTTTGTAAATAGTCATTTGCATTCCTGTTGTTGTTCCTGTACAAACTGAACAAACTAAAGTGTTGATAAAGCATTGCTTTGTTTCTTCATTGGCTTTAGTGTTGATTCTGCCAAATGCGTAAGTAATGTATGTTTCTGTATGAGTGCAATTCTGCATGAGTGTATGCCTCTTTTATTTGCTACCAACAAAGTTTTAAAATGTTGGAAAAGTGTGAAATAAAAAATTCTTTTTTACATTCATATTATTATTATTGTTATAAAATGAGTCATTTGTAAATACAACATAACTGTTGTATTTTCTTTGTGATTGGCAGTTAAGGAAATTTAGTTGCCTACTCTGGCCTTCATTGCTGTTGAGGAGTTTTTCGTTTGTTTTATTTCGAAACAAGGATAAACCGTCTTTGTTGTTGCTTGTGTTGTAGCCAGCAATATGGAATGAACCAGTGAAGTTAGATGCTGTTATACATTAAACAGCAGAGATCGACTAATAAAATGAGGAATAACATGTTAAAATCATTTCCAAAAGTGAGATTATCATTTAATCGAGAAACTACAAGTTGTAGCTTCTCTGTGTGTTCTCAAAACATCCAAACGAATACAACAGGGTTACCTTAAAACAAGTTAGTTTTTTCTTGGTCTGAAGTCAAAATTAAAAAAATAATTGGTGTGTAATCTGAAATTTTGCCAGCAGATGGCAGCTGTGTTCCTCATTGTTTTTAGTTGCGTGGTACCACTACAAGATTCTGTTTTCTTATTCACAGCAAAAGTTAACTGAGTAATTTTTCAGCTTCAAAGAATGTGCATATTGACGATTTTCTACTTGAGTTATGTTTAATTAAATACACTTTTCTAAAGTTCATTATTTTATGGTAGAGAATATGTATTTTTTATTTTATTTCATTTTTATAGATTCGTTATTAAACTTGAGTGTTTCAAGTTTAATCTGTATTAAAAACGTAATAATCCATACAAATCCAGATTTTAATTGCTTTTATTGGAACGAAAGACATTACAGTGGAATTGCCACGCACCCTAAATTAAAATATGCATTGTGGCATCTTTTTCAAAACATATCTCAGCAGCGTGTTATTTAGGTGTCCCTAGATATCCCTGTATACAGTTCTTCACTGAGCTAGTCAAATGAATGGTCAGGAATTTTAAGATTTTAAGGTTTATAAATTACATTCAATAAAGAAAAACCACCTGTCGCGTCATAAGATCTTTTGATTTAGAGGGGGAACAGTCCAAATCTCCCCATCAACAGAGGCACCCAGAACCGCCCAGAACAGAATTTCCTATGGAGTACCAGGTTTAAAAGAACAAAAGTGTTTGCTGGAGTAAATCTGAGCAATGTGTGAGAGTGTGTATTTTTCTGTCAGAGCTTTAAAACTTTTATCTAAACACACTGGTGGTTGTGACAAACTGCTATACAATTTAGATTGTTGTCATTGAACAGGCAAAGTGATGTTAATGCAGATATCTGAATCTGTGCCCTCATTAAGTAGCCACCTGTGGAATGGTTGCCTTTATTGATGTCTGAAGTTTACACACTATGAGCTTGTTTATACCTGGTTGGCTGCTGCCTCCTCCCGCTGTTAAACAAGAGGGTATGGTTCGAAAATTCAGACCACACCCTTCAATTCTTTAATTTAATTAGGCTGTCCATAAAAAAGGGGGTGATGTCTAAATTAGGTTAACAAGAAGTAAACCCTTTTGATAATACATTCATTGGCATCAAGAAGTTTGGAGTTTTGTACGTTGTAGGCTAATAAGAGTGCTCACATTTATAACGTGTGTGTGTTTTTCCCAGACGGAGATGCCATCGTGTTTATGCTTGTTAGTGATTTGCTCTACCGATGTACAAACACAGGTTAGTCAAACTAAAAAATAAAAGAATGTGCCTTGCCTGCTGACATAAAACATTTCTAAATATAATTATATAATTATTTATTATTAAATAATACATAAATATATTAAGTTATTTTTTTTAGCTTGCCAAGAAGGATTAAAGCGTGCAGAATGTATCGCTTTTTCTGATCTGGACAGAAAAACTATGAAAATCTCCAGGCATTACACCGATCTCACATTTCTTGAATAAATATAGCATCCAGGGGAGGAGATAAGAATCAGGAGACAGAACGTCTTCCTGGGGAATGGGAATGGGAATGGGTGGTGTTTGGAAACAGTATGAGCAGTGGGAAATGCCCAGGAGACCGGAAGGTAAGCTCTGGTGTGTTATTTTCCTTCTAAAATTCTAGCATCTAGATTTCATCCCTACGATACTTATAATATCCCTTTGAACCCCGGAAAGCAAAAACAACAATCGTCCAAAAAGCAAGTAAATTTGCCTTCCTGTCAGAAGTATTAGTTGAGGAAGAAAATATGAGGCCTATTTTTCTTTCCTGGTGAATATTTGTCTTGAATAATGTCTGCAGCATTCATGGAATGATGATGATTCGGTGAAGGATAGCAGGTCAAGGTGAAGGACTTTCTATACTTTCTAAAGGGAGAGCCGGCATTCCCTGGGGTTACAGATCACTGAAAAAGCCTGGAGCTGTCGGATTAAGTTATACCCTGTTTCCACTGGAATATCCAACCTGACCTGGAAACAGGCTGGCGCGGCAAGTTACCCGCTGGTAAGTTTGTCGAGTTAACCCTAAACCAGGCTTGACGTTTTTTGGCCCTTTACCCTACCCAGCAGCACAAGCTCAGAGCTGAGAAACAGAGCAATTGGGTGGATTTCTTATCGCAGAGACTCTGCATTCAATGAGGAGGCAATAATCTGTCTGTGTTGTGGATGAAAAGTCAAATTGTATTTTATATTGTAACTTTATGACATTTAATTTAAAGTCACGTCAGAACAGCAAAAGAGCTGATTTTATTCTCACACACTGCCATTACAGAGCCTTAATGGTGGTCTTGAAAAATGAATAATTTGCTGGTAAAATTTATTTAAACCCAATACTTATAGTTAAGGCTCCAAGTTTGGTGTCGGTTAAAACATTATTTTTTGGAGCAGTTTTAAGATCCGCCACTGTTGTCATCGGAAAAACCTGCGTCATGCCCGAAACTCTCGACATCCTGTGCATTGTGACATCATTCACCTCTGCCTGGGTAGTGTAGTTTGTTAACTCCCGATCGGCACAAAGCCAGAAAAATGGCACCAGGCTTGGTTCTGGGTCAGGTCGTTTGTGTCAGCGGAAAACAAACATTAGGCCGCCCCTGTGGCCTTCATTGTTAATTGGACATAGACCTCCATGGCAGCACAATAACACGCTGAAACAGTTAATTTTCAAGGGTTTTCCTATCCAAACAGTCTGGGTGTATGTACAAATTAGATTACATTCGAGGTTTTTTTGCACGCACAAAACATTCAGATTCTTATCACTGTTATAAGGCCGGATTCTTTTTTGAAAAAGAAAAATTAATTTTGATTTCCAAAGACAGACGATGAGGAAGGAACAAACCTGTCCCAGAATCTAAGCCTTCCATGGTAACTTGGAGTTGCAGTGGTGGTGTTGCTTTAAAAGCTAGGCTTCCAGGGTGTTTTGCCAGATATACCCCCCTAATAAAACAGTTTCCTCTCTTGTTACTGACAGGCAAAGTTCTCAGTGCAGGCAACCCCAAGTGAAGGTGGACATGGTAGAAAAGTCTCTAAAGAGGAGCAACTGGACATTTGATTACTGAACCTGAAAGGTGCATGGACTGATGACATGGTAACCGGATTGTATCAATGGCTTTGGACACAGAAACTTACAGAAACTCAGCAGGAAATGCAACACAGATGTGGATCACCCCCGTTCAACGATGCACACTAACTGAGACATGATTGGATCCACCAGCAATAGAATCCAACAACATTTATATTGCTGCTTAGGTTGCAAATGGTCATTAGAACTGCAAAGCCCATTGTGGCCTGTAAATATCCCTTCAACAAAAACAAAAGTATACTTAAGAAAGCAATAAAGCTTTTTCGACTTCAAAAAGAAAATACGTTCTGTCTTTTTATTCAGTACCTGCAACGACGTCTCCTCTCTAATAAAGAATTGTTAAACGTTTTATATAGCAAGCCATCGTAACAATACCATTACAGATTCGTTTTGTTCTTCCTGATTACATAAGCATTTATTCAGTTGAAAGCTTTCAAGACAGCACTTGGAAATGATCAAAAAACATTTATATAAATAACATTTTTATGGTCTGAGTGCATAGTTATAACATGTTGGCAGAATTGCAATTATTTATTCATCTTAACATCACCCTCATGTCTAAAAAATAATTTAGAAAATGTACCAAAGTATAGAATTCTGTAATATATTCACAAAACACGCACTCGGCTGCCACAATAGCAAGTTAATACACAATGTCCCGGTATTCAACACTATTTTTTAGGTACTGAAATGCACAATAAATGCAATTACGGTTTAAAAAGCTATATTCAATTTATATATAAAAATAAATGTTACACGTTTTGTCTTCCTCTACTGGTTCCATGTGGCTTCTGCTCTGATGTCTTTGTTCAGACTCATGGGATCCCATATTTGATTTGTCACCAGGGCAAATAACAATATTCATGCCGAAAGTTCAGTTGCCAAATGTTGGAGCGCAAAGCATGGGGGGAAAAAATGTTTCAATAGCAGAGCGGTTGTACCACTGTTCATATCTATTACTTTTATGAAAACAAGTTTCATTTTAATTCCCATAAGCTGGTACCAGCGGGGGCTTCACCCAAGGAATTCTGTTTCAGGTCTTTTATCTTACAGTTCACATCTTGGGAACCGAGGAGACAGGTGTCAGTGGACAAGGCATCGTGGGTAAAAACTGAGTCGTTGTCCGAGGAACAAAAGCTGGAGGTGTCCTCACAGGACGGGGAATACTGCTCAAAGGGTGTTGACAGGTCCAGATACTGGGAGAAAATAAAAGGTACAACATCGGTTGACTGCAACACGCCAAAAGTTGCAGTTTTAGTCACAGCTTTATGTATTTTGTCTGGAGTATATACGGTATGGGATGTTGACTGTACTTTTACGTATACAACTTTTATCTACAGGTTTGTAATTTGGTGATCACCTCATCTGAGACAGACAGCAACACTCTGTCCAGGTCCTCCACCAGCTGTTTGAAGGTGGGCCTTTGGGTAGGGACTGCAAGCCAGCATTCTCTCATCTTCATGTAGCTAAGAAGATTAGGAACACGGTAAATGTTAAACAATGTCACCTAATGATTAGAATTCTGTTCATTTGTACTATTTCTCCGCTTTGAATTGGAACAGAAGTTGAAGTTCAACAGCATTAGAACTTTATTATTTTAAAGAGTGCAGGGGACAACCTGACAGTAAGACGCCGTGTGTTCGAAAAACAATCCTTACACATCCACGTCTGCCATACCTTGTTTTGTGGATTAGGAATTATTCTACTACAACTGGCCATCAGTAAACACTTATTTTATTGGAGGAAACTTAATTTACAAAAAAAAATGTCATAGACGGAAGGAAATAACCGCCACACTAGAACATTAGCAGGCTCCGTGGCTAGAATGTGGGAGAGCTAATGACCCCCGTTGACATAATTACTAAGCCACGTAAAAGCATTCTTTGTTAGCCATGCAGAAACGAGGGGCTGATGAGAGAGGGTTTCAGTGGACACTCACAGCTCGTGTGTGCAGTTGGAGGGCTTGTCCATGCGATGGCCCTCTTTAAGCAGCTTGAAGAGCTCCTCCACTGGGATCCCAGGATAAGGCGATCCCCCCAGGGTGAAAATCTCCCACATCAAGACACCAAAAGACCAGCTAGCCACATGGGGGGAGGAATGTGAGATGCAGGTCCAAAGTGGTTTGAAAGGGTATAATGCATGCATAGAGCACAGCCTACAATTTAGCCTTATCAGACATCTGGCTCTAGATACAGGCAGCTAGCTACACATCACTTACACGTCACTCTGGTGTGTGTAGACCCTGTCAAACAGGGCCTCTGGTGCCATCCATTTTACTGGAAGACGCCCCTGTGAATAGAAAAGCAAGTTGCTAACAGTAAGTTACTGCACAGTCCAATGGAAGTAGTACATAGGTAACCAATCAAATGCAGCCTGCTTTGACTGGGGGTGCAGCAAATATTTCTGGGGGGGTTTCATGATGGTAGATCATATAAACATGTAGCATTTTTGGCTGAAGTCAGAAGGAGTTGGGGGGGGGGGGGCAGCAGAAATCTGGGGGGGCCTAGCCCAACTCTGCACCCCTCTGTATCCAGCCATGTAACCAATTGACATGCTGCTGGGAATTAGCCCACATAACAGTCGGCAGAAGCAAAAGGGAATTCTGTCACTGCTTAATCACTCACATTGGTGGTCTTCTTGTAATAATCGATCTGGTGCACTCCTCTGGCCAGTCCAAAGTCAGCGATCTTCATGACACTGTCTTCCGTCACAAGAACATTCCTCGCTGCCAAATCCCTGTGTATGCACTGTTACATAAAGAATATCTTTAGGTTTGGATAAAATCGGGATGCTTTCCAAACCTGGTACTAACTAAATTTATGAGTTTGCCTCCACTTAAACTGAGCTGAGATATGGGTATCGATTTCCAACTCAGATCAATCTAATAAAAATACCCATCAAACCCTAGGAATGCCAATTCCCAGCTTATAATTTTTTTTAACAGACTATATGGTTGTACAGTTTATCTTGGTCCTCATTTCAAACAGCACCAGCATTTCTGAGAATAATGCGGAAGGATTCAGACAGTTGCGTTTGCTCAGGGCTACAGAGGGTAGGAGTTTCTAACAGGGCCCCAGGGCTTCGCTATGGATTTACGATGGTGCTAAAAAAGGATTCAGCTGTAAAGACTCATCAGAAGAGATCCCAGCACATCGTTTTGGGGATTTCGTGAGGAGACCCGCGGACACCCATCTGGTGGATTCTTACTCTCAGACACTCACCCTTTTGGAAGCCAGGTATTCCATGCCCCGGGCCACCTGGTAGGCACACGAGAGCAGGTCGTTGAATGTAAGCGGCTCCTCGGGCACCTTGGTCACGTCAAAGGTGTAGTCCATGCCGGGGGGGCGGCGCGCCCTCAAGTAATCACGCAGACTGCCCTTGGTGGCATATTCGACCAGAACGTAAAGCGGACCTGTTGGGGGTCACATGCTAGGGTCAACTCGAAGTGCTAAAGGTATTCGAACACCTCTGGGGGGAGGCCAGAAAGCGCGAGACAAGATTTGCTCCAGGGGTGGGGGCAACTTACCGTCCTTAGTGCAGACCCCGAGCAGGTTGATAATGTTTTTGTGCTTATCCATCACTTTCATCATCTCGATCTCAGAGATCAGATCAGCTAGGTCTTTGTCCGTGGCATCATCTGTAGAGAGAAACGGACGTGAATTAATCCGTGGATGTAGGATAAGGCACCATGGCTCTTTCACACGATCTCTTAGATTGTATTTGACCCCCGTACCTTTCAGCATCTTGACAGCTACAGTGGTCATCTGGTCAGGACTGCCCTTGTTTATTCCATGAGCCTCTGCCCTAACCACCTGACCAAAGCAACCTTCGCCGAGTAGCTTGCCCAGGGTCAAACTGGAAGGTAGGGGTAGAGTCAAAATGTTACAGAATGATTACAACAAAGCGCTGTCATTAGTTTGGAAGTGTGTGGTAAACAATATGCTTGTTAATATATCATATTCATCTTATTTCTATTCTCGCAAGGTTTTGAGACCCTAACAGGAGCATGTTAGGATATAGGCCACGGGTGGGGGGGGGGGGCTTGTGGACACCTACCTCTCCCGGTTGAACTCCCAATTTGGGTCAAAGGGCACTTCAAACTCCATGACTCCAGCCAGCATGGGGGAACAGCTGGAGGAGAGACGAGCCACCCTCATCAGAGAAGCGCCGGACTTTCCTGACGAGTTGGAATCCACGGAGTACTGAACAAAGCAGAATACAGAACGAGTGCCTTGGGGGGTCAGAAGGTCCCAAACTAAATACCTGTGAATTCAACACGAATCATCATTTCACCTTAGGGTATTAAGGAAGCCCACCTCACCTGCCTGTGTAAGGGGAATTTGGAAAGCTTTCGCACGGGCAGGGCGTTGAAGGGCTCTCGATTGGGATTCGTCTGCATGCGACACAGCACGGCGATAATAACGGTCATAAGCAGAGCCAAAAGTCCAGAGGCATAGATGACAACGTTTGTGTACTTGGACTCCAGCAGGTCCACTGGTTCAGCAAACTCCTCTGCAAGGGAAAGAAAGAAAGTGATTACATTGCATTTGATCCCCCACACTCACAGGTCACGTGAACTGATCATCATCTGGCAGAGGCGGGCCACAAAGGGACAATGCATACCTGATAGGACAGTGAGCCAGGCTGACTGGTGTGAGAATCCAATAGAATTCCCAGCCAGACAGGTGTACTCCCCAGCGTCTGCCATGGTGACATTGGTTAGGTACAGAACCTCCACATCCGACATGTTTAGGCTACCTGACTGAATGAAGAACACAATGGATTGGCACTTACCAAATGCTTCTGTGAACTAGGTGGGAATTAAAAGCGGGGGAATTAAAAGCTGTTTTTACCTTTAAGACCTGCACGTAGGGCTTGCCGTCAGGCCCATAGCGGCTGCCGTTCCTCTCAACGTGCTTCAGCCACTGGATGTGGGGCTGGGCATCGCTGTAGACCTTGCAGTAGAATTGCACGTCACTGCCCACCACCGCCGTGGTGTTGGCGGGCAGGCCTGCCGGCAGGATGGGGCGGTGTGGGGAGCGCTCTGGAATCAGATGGCGGAAAGTTCACCCCTCAAACTGAATGAATACGGCCTCAGAACTTTTTCCACAGCTTAGCTGCCAATTCAGAGATAAGAAGCTGTAAATAGCTAAATACATTTTGGTCCGAACACAGCCGGAGGGTAGCTTTAAAGTTTGATATTGTTAAGTTTGATATTGTTAAGTCATTCAGTTGTAAGCAGATACAGATGTTGGCTGCTGCCTTCCATTCCTTAAAATAAATGCCACAAAACTAAAAAAAGGAACATTTCAATCGTGCCCATCAGATAGCCAGAGGAAGCAGTGATAAGCAGCACATCCAAAGTTGTCCAGACAAGTTATTATTGGTTCCATTACAAGAAGGAGCTTTTAGCTAAGCTAAAGTAGTGGGACTACTTTAATATTTTATTCATTACTTAGAAAGATAGGTTGATTCTGTAGAAAATGGGGCCAAATCCCTAGGCACACGCTGCGGGGTCAAAATCACCTTGTTCACTATTAATAAATTAAAAAAAAACATTTGATTAATCCATATAAATATCGGGGTAACCACTGCAAATGCAAACCTTCATGACCGACAGGTATATTTTACACAACTAAGGCATTCGATTATTGCAACAAAGGCCGTGTGATACAGATAAACTGCATTTTCGCTCCCTCTCCACACGGAGGCCTGCCTTGAGAGAGTGAGAAGTTGCACTTTCATACCCAGAACATCCAGGACGTAGCTGTGTGTGATGGACCCAAACTTGTTCTCCACCACACAGGTGTAGTTCCCTCGGTCTGACGGCACCACGCTCTCCATTACGAGGCTCCAGTGCTGGTGCCGCAGCTGCCACAGAAAACAACAGCATAAAA
>JAOVYW010040861.1:0-12707 GCA_025775045.1 Hiodon tergisus | reverse complement strand
AACGCGATGTGTTAAGTATTCGTTAGAGCTATGATGGTTGCAACCACGCGGTACACAATGCTGCTTTCATAATTCGCATACAGCTCACATTTGCATGAAAGCTATTTTAAAACAGAGAAGGCCACTGACAGGTCCTTAAGAACTAAATAGATGGGTATTAGTCCCTTCCGGAATTTGCTCCTGGACCTAAACCGACTATTAGCGGTCAACCCAGCATATCGACAGTATATATGGACAGCGTACAGGGGGTCAACTGGAGTCTAGCCCTGCCCTGTGAACACTCATCGATTGTACCACTCGTTGTGTTTATTATGAAGACGGGGTCCTACCTTTATGCCACCGATGCGATGTTCCCCCCGGAAATCCCGTCCATTTCTCAGCCAGCGGATGGCGGGCAGGGGACTACCCATGGCGGGACAGCGGAACTTCACTGTGTTGCCGGCAGGGACTGCGTAAAGTCTTTTCTCCATGCGCTGTGTGTGCGTCCAGTAAGGTCCTGGGGTCAGCACATGGGGGTCCGGTTTAATATAAATACATCTTATTTTAGAAAAATATCGACAAACACAAATCATCAGGGTCCTTTCCTGAATAACAAACCTCTCGTGAAATAAACCTGCTCATCATCTGTTTCAGGCTCTAGATCTTCCAAGCTGTTGTCCTCGTCACCCCCCGCTGATCCTAAGGAGTCTGGAGCAGAATGTATGCTTTCGGTTGTATTGTTTTTGCGAATCTACAGAAGGGCAATTTGGCGTCAACATCAGCTGAGCAGGGGGTGCATTGTGTGACACACTGGTTCATCCTACCAACAACAACAATGGTGAAGTTCCGCAGTGTCGTCCTGGATCCACTTGGTGCACACGCGTAGAGGCCTGAGTCCTCGTACGTCACGTCTGTGATCTCCACCGCGTTGGAGCGGATCAGGACCCGGGCACTCTGCGGTACCTCGACGCCGCCCTTGAACCAGCCGACTTCCCCGCTGTAGTTGCTGTAGCAGGTCATCTTGAGGACATCTCCCGGCTCCAGAAGCAGGTGCTCCGACACCTCTTCCATCCGCTCCTCTGAGACACCAAAAACACACCATGCTGGCACCTCGCCATCCACCCAGGACTTATCCTCACGGTTTGGCTACACTACCAATGTACCCCCCGTCCTCTGCCTTGCTCAGCCTCTATAAAGCATTTTAGTGTTGAGGAGGAGCTGCCTGACGAGCCTGATAAGCCACAGAGACGATTGAAAATGCCGTATATACAGACGGGAAAGATAGGTAGGATAGGTAGATATGGTGGGAGCTCTGCAAGCCAGAGAAGGAAAATAAAACTCAGATTCAACTCAAGCCCTTTTGCCCTGTTAGCCTCGGTTCTGGTTCACTCAGCGAGGGAGAACGAAGCGGCAAATAATGGAGGCTTGCTTATAAAATACTGAGCCTCAGGTTTACCCATGCTACTTCTCCACTGCATATCTAGCAGCGACTGAGGTACTCTATCAAGCACGTAGATAGTCGAGGATTTGGTAGCCTACCTGGCAGGACCTCTAACCAGGCAGATACTGAGGAATGTCCTTCAGAACTTTTTGCCATGCAGACGTACTCCCCTGCATCCTCCATAGAAACATTCGTCAGAGGCAGAATATTAACTCTTGAAGCATTTCTTTTGGACGGCTGTGAAAGCAAGTGGGGAAAAATCAGTGGCTATAGCAAGTACGCAACGATTATGGTGATAACAGCAAACAGAAGTGCTTATGAAATCGGAAGTTTACCAGGAAGGAATCGCTACCCCGTAGCCTGCTCAGTTCTCTCTTACCGTTAGAGGCTTGAGGTAAAGTTGGCCATCGGGCCCGAGGACCCCGGCGTCCCTCTTAAACCACTGGATATGTGTAGATAACGGTCTGTGCGCTTTGCAAAACAGATGTACCCAGCCACCGACTGCCACAGTAGTATTTTCAGGGTATCCTTTCTGAAGAAGGGAGTGTGAGAACCTGAGTTCTACACAAAAAGAGAAAGGAGAGGGGGGAGAAAAAAAAACATGGCTTATAATGGCTTTAGTTTCAAACATTTCAATGAGGGCTTTCTTCCATAATCATGTTTCTTTAAGGCAGACTTGATAAAGTGTTGAGATAAGTGGGGTTTACAAGGCCAATCCTAACAATCTGTTCATGCACACAACGCCACTCTGTGGAAAACCTGCATTTCCAGGCCAATTTCTCAGATAATTGCTTCCTGTGAATGTTCAGTTGAAAGGCAATATGTTCCTATTTATTTAAAAAAAACCCTGCTCTCTCTGTTTGGTTTGCGAGAGTTTATTTCAAGAAATTGATAAGGGCAAACGACAAGCAAGCCAACAGAGCCCACCTGTGGCTAAATACATTTAAGATTGCACACCCAATTTTCTGTCATTTCTTTACAAGATATAGTGATTATTGGGTCTCAATATCTCTATGAGAAGTCATAACACAATGGTTTGTTTTTTAATTCTCTAGTCCAGGAAATTTCCCCAAGAGCACTGTTGGACCAAGCTGTCATATACAAACTGTAATGAGTTTATGAAGGCTCAAATTGGGCCCATCTTTGCCCTAAAGGGATGATGAGACTTCTCACGGAGGAAGCACATAGTGAACCCAGCTTTTCCACTGGCACAAAACCAAGACCCAAAACCAAGCTGGCCTGGTGCCAGTTTTGCACTACCTGAGCGGAGGTAAATGGTGTCCCATGCATTGAACTTAGAGAGTCAAGTGCAAGACGTTGGTTTTTCTTATGAAAACAATAGCAGATCTTGAGAGTAGTGCTGTGCGGTTTACCAAATGTTGTTTTTTTAAACAAACCGTTTACTTGTCCTGCAACTGTGTCTGATCTGACATGGCCAGAAGACCAGAAAGTGAATTTATCAAAAGTGACTTCAGCGTATTTGTCAGGAACAGTCACATTAATGAAAGTATCCTTTAACCTTCTGGTTGAAACTTCTTGTCCGATCCCAGCAGATTGTAAGGAAATGTGAAATAGCTAATGTCTTTTTATACAAGCAGAAATTTACCCGTCCGATCTTAAAATGTGCGAGATGAAAAACTGTTTAAATTCTGTAAATAATGGGTCAACGGGCTATTGAAACATTTTGTTTAGCTTTTTGCATTGTCTGTATAGTATGCTGCTTTATATTGCTTTATATCTCTATTGCACTTTAGTTTTAGAGAATAAAAATGCAAAGAAAGGCCTGTACCTCAGACCAGGGCTGAATTCTCTTACTTAAAAATAAAAAAAAATGTCTTAAACATGAATTAGAAGTTTTTAAAGTCAGCCTTTCTCCTGCGCTGTTCCATCATTAATGCCTTTAATACCTCCTGGCAGACGCTCACTACTGCAATTTTAGCCCCCAGCTGTCACAATTCATGGCTCCACCATGGTGGGAGTCAGTCTGCAGAGAAGCGCTAAAATCTAGACTCAAAGTCACAGCAGAGATCCTCTTTTTACCATTTAATAAAAGAAAACGAATTGAGGATTCAAGAATAATAACTTTGGTTGATGCTTAAATAGCCTCACCCTCAGAAACCTGACTACCTTGTCTCAGAAGCTGAAGACTGGTGATGTCCTGTACAATACCAGTTTTTAGTGGCAAATGACAGATTCGTGTCCAGGTAGGAAATAGAGACAAGCCCCCTAGCCTACTCCACTTCTGGCAATGGGCCTGACAGCTTACAGCTTCTGTTCCTGGGTGCTTAGGTGAGATTGGGCACCCAAGTTTTTTTTTTTGTATTTTAGTTTTTTTGTCTTTTGCGCCTAAACAGATTAGAACACTTGTAGTTTCATGTGCGCATCATTTTACACTGTAGATTTTACACCAATCCTCGCAATGACCAGAACTCAGTTCACATGGTTCTGTAGTAACAAATTAAACCAAGTAAATTGCAAATGAAGTTATAGAAGACTTATAGACGAATTAAATTTTATTGGAACTTGCCTGTCAGGCTATCCTGCTCTGAAATGACATGTTTGGCCATGATTTCATCGAAAATGAAGATCAGAGAGGCGAGTTTGCAGACAAGGGTCATCTTGGAAAGACGATGAGTGAGTGTCTTTTCACATCGGGGGATGGGGCAGTTGAGGAGAACCTGGATTCTTCAGCTGGGCTCAGAATCCTGACAAGGAGAAGTTCAATTTACACCACAGAAACTTGAAACCTACAAAAACAAAATGGTATTCTGTTCATTTAATTCCATACAACATTCGTCTCCACGGCCAATTCCATAGTCTCCTCAAATGATATATGTAGATATCTCAAGCGCTAATAGTACTTAATCTTGTACTGAATCTAGTCCTCAGTTTAGAACTTTACCGAACACTCCCACCCTACGTTTCGGGTTCCCGAAAAATTCAGCGTTTTCTAAAGTGTTTCGTTTCAGCAAATGCAGCTGTGTTATCGGTTTTTGATTGCTTTTAACTTTTAATTGTCATGTTTTACATTTTTTCCGTGCTTTCCCCCCCAATTTGTTGACACGTTTTCTTTTTATTGTGTTTTTATTTCTGGTTTCTAGATTTGTTTGCATGCTTCGCTTTTGTATTTGTGTTTTGTGATTTGTCGTGGTGTTTTGTGATATGTTGATTTGTTTTGCACTTCAGGGCCATCGTAGCATTGACATAAAAATCTATCCATTCTGTGCACACTCAGCAGTATAGCGTGCAACTTGCATAAAAAACTTGCAAAGCAGTTGTCTTTGATATTGGAATTGCATAAAAGCCTTCGCCATTACTAAGTTTTAAGGCAACAGTCGCATCAGTTTTGTATATTTTTAACATTCGGCATGTGACCGCTACATTTCTGAACCGACGATGGCACTTCAGTTGAGTTTCATGGTAACGGTGTGTTCCCTCCTGAGACATGATAAGTGTTATGGTTTTTCTTTCTTTCCTTTACACTCATAATTGGTAAATAAATCAACCAAACACAATACTTTTATTCAACACAACTTCTGTTGAACCCCCATGTCGTCGATCTTGCTGATTAAATTAATCTTTACAAAAATTACCCTAATTCGGACTTTCTAATAATGTCATCTTAGCTATCAAATGTCTGAAGTAAATTGTATTCTATTGAAGTTATATTTATAATACGAGTGAATTAAAGAAAAAACTTTTTTTTTTAATTGAACAGTAATCGAGTTCTGCTTCACTGACATTATCATTACACGGGTCATGTAGTGTGGAATTTCAGTGGAACCCTGGTGGAGTTAATTGAGCCGTACTGTGTCATGGATATCCATAATTTCGTTTTAGTCTCTGTACACTTTTAGAGATCAAACTGCCCTAGATGAGAACATTTCTTTGTAAATGAACCGGAATGTCGTCATATTCTTAGGCAAATGTTTTAAAGACATACTTTTTTAAATCAGCAATCTATTTTGCCTAATATATTTACATTTTACCAGTGAGCCCTTTTAACAAATTAACTTTTTTTTTTAAATCTTGCTAAATCCTTGTTTTAGTTTAATGGGACATTAAGAGTGGGTCCCTTCAGTACATTTTGATCTATGTTCATGTATTTTCGGGGAAATAAAAACATACACACATACAACGGGATACAGTTACAAATCTGCCCAAACAAACAATACCTGTCAAGCACTGGAGGATAAGAATCGTATTTTCGATACCCCGGTGTTTCGTCCACTTCAAGTAGGTTAGAAACCCCGATGATTACATCCGCGCGGCGTAATACATAATTGCTTCTGCAATTAACGCAAAGGTGGTTGCTTCCATTGAGTGAGTTCGGTAAGAAAACTTACTAAATCCATCCTATAGCAGGCAAACAAATATATAAGATGCCGGTTTCCTTCTGTTTGGGATGGAAAGGAACGATGTTCCGTTTTCTTTGCGAAAATAGAAACATATCCTCTGCACGACGTCAAATCCGCTTTACGTCATGTCAACTTGAAAATGAATTGCTATGCACCGTCAAAATGACAGATGTTGGGTCCTTGTATTATTTCCTCCCCCTTTCACTGTCAGCTCTTGTATGGCTTGTCCTGCTAAAACTAAACGTATTTAGAGGTCCTAATTTGCGACTCTCGGGTTACACTGCGACGCTGCTTCGATCATTTCGCAGCCAGAATTGCTCTGGGCTGTGTAAGCGTTCACAACAATAGGTTGATATGTGAGTGAGAGAAATAGAAGAAGGGGGCCGTTTCTGATACCCTCCCATATAATTAAGTCCCTCACGGGCAAGCACCCAATGAAAAAAAAGTAAACCGGAGTCTACCTTGTGGCGAATGATGTTTCTTTATTATGTTTTTATGTGGAGTTGCTTATTTGCAGGCGGAATTTTTCATGTCCCCAATTAAGTAGCTCTGGTATGAACATGAATTTTAAACGTAATAAATTTAAGTTTAAAAAAAAATGTGTTATGTGTTCTGTTTATTACAGTCTTAATCAACATTGGGCTTTTTATTTAAGTTAGCACTGAAAACCACTGCACTACTACCACTATCTGTGCTCGAACAGAGGAGATTCGGTGGTTTAAAAAAAACAAACATCTTTTTTCATAATTCTAATTGTAAATGTTTCCCAGTACCATGTACAATACAATGCTACTCTTAGACAACTATATGCTAAGATTTTCCTTTTAATGTTGATACCAAACTTTTAATTTATTTTACTATACCTACCAAAATAATACAGTCCACGACCGCAGTAGCTCCGAATGCGCTACTGGAGTGTACTACTGAGATGAAAAAGCGAAACTAGTTAGATCACACCAGTGTAAATTTGTCTGTGCCCTATTGTCTTGTGTCGTGCCAAAGACCTTCGTATAAATCCCCTCCCTTAAAAAATATGGCATAGAAACGTATCAAATATGTCAATCTTTTTCATCTCTCAGGAACCATTACTCTGTTACTAAATTTGTCAAAAGAGACCATGTCAAATGTTCATAAACAGACATGTAGGGTGAACTAAAGACATCATTCCAATCACGCCGAGTTAACATTGATTAAACATTTAGCTGAACCTCATTGTTGTGTTAACTTGCTGCAGATGGGTAACCCCACTCCGCAGACGGTAAATTGAGTGAAAGAAAAGAGACAGCTGCGGTCAGTCGCACTCAGAGCACCTTGGATTCTCCTCGCTGTGGCAAACAGAGACAGCATAAGCACAGCTTAAACGTCGTTTGTATTGCGGCTTATTTTGTGTAGGGAAGGTGATTGTGAAAGGCAGTTGTTGAACAAGGTACTCCAGACAGGATAATTTGACACTGGGCAAAGAACAGGAGGAATAAACGTAAGGCAACATTAAGCCTTTCTCTGGGTTTGTTTTCTCTCTTCCCCCTTCTTACTGTATTTAGCATTTTAATAACCCTCTGGGACAAGGGTGTAACTGGTGACAGGAACCTTTTCACAAGGGAGTATTTTAATTGGGTAGTCAATGAATTAGGTATTGTGGCAACAGAGAATCTTCTTAACAGTACGAGTTGCAGCAGGGAGAGTGCACAGGAGACGACTGAAAACGAGTGAACCGAGACGAGGGAAACATGCAGTTGCCTGTGACTGGGTGTCCATTTATAACCTTTCTGTAGTGACAGGATTGTACAACTTAGAAGGCTGCAAATTTTCAGCATTGAAAACATAATTTTTCTTATCGAGGTTGCGATTTAGGGCTTGATATTTCAGATTTTCAAAACAATTGTCTAATTGGATTCTTCAATTTGGTTTGGTGGTGGCCAGCGCTGGTCAATATGGTTTAAATAATGTCCATGTGGGTCAGGTTTGAGCGGAATGTTTTCCCGGGTGTAAATGTGAGGTTGGGCCAGTCGCTTATAATGTTAACTGAACTGATTGGATGAGGGTTATGGTTGGCTGTCAGAGTATCATTATTATTAGGACTGCTTTAATAACTGTATGATAGGGAGGTCAACTGCAATTTTAGTGCAATTTTCACTTACTTTTTAAGTTTTTGTCAGTAATCTTTACGACACATTCTAGGCCGCCAACTTGCAAGAGGTGCATTTTTAAACTGATTGAAGGCACCCCTATCAGATCTTAACCGGATACCTTGCTATTTTACATTTATCCATTCATTCAGCTATTTTACCAAAAAAATTGAATAATACAGATATTGTGAGATATATTAAAGGAAATCAAGTAATGTTACATACATGGACATTTCAGTTATTTCCATTGAATTTCAATGCAATGAACAATGAATTGTATTTTTTTTTCTGCCCTTGTTTTGCTTAATTTTTAACTTTGATTTAAGTCCATCAATAAACCTATTAAATTGCATCCATCAAGTTTTCCTTTCTCCCGACCACCCAGTTGGAGTATAAACTCCGTAATCCTCAGAAATCTGTTAGTCATTGAAACAACCCCCTAAAAAGACAATGTTGCTTTGCACAGGCTAATCACAAGATCCTCAGGATGATTTGGGGGTTTAAGAAGAGGATCTGAGTCCCTCCTGTAAATTTCCTGTGTATGGAGTTTTACCACAGCTAAGCAAATTTTCGCAATGGGTGGAGTGTACACGTCTGAACGTTTTTGTTGAAAGATGGTGTAATAGGGCCCATTTGAGACATTTGAGGCACAGGACAGCAATGTCAATAGTAAACATTCCACTGTAGAGACGCCTTGTGGCACAAGAACAGAGCTCTAAGGTTTCTTAGTGATGTTTTGAACGGTTATCAGGAATGAATACCTCAGAAGTGTAAGCAAACAGCTGTTTGAGCATCAGGCTGAGTGATCTCAGTTTAAATCACACGCATTTCCAGGAATCTGTGAGGTTACACCTGTATTTCCCCTCATTGATCTTCAGTTCGGTTTGTAAAGCATAATGTTAATTCTTCCTCTTTATTTAAATGGAGAAATACTTAAGAGTTAGAGTTATTTGGTTAAAATAATTAGGGATTGCAAGCGATAACCATTTGAAATACAGTAAAATAAGAAATTTTGAGATGAAAAAAGACATTTTTCACTTTGTGTGAGTGCCTGTATTGTTAGACTATTGCATTGAAGTGCCAAATGTTCAGTATCACGCTGTTTTCCCAGCTTTATACAAATATGTATTAGCATTATTATTAACCTGAGCTATTAGTCAGCACGCACATTTAAAGGACTAACTTCCTCAGCCTTTGATAATTACTCCAAAACAACCGGCCCTCGAGTGATGCTAGGAATGTACTCCAGTGTCACACCTCCATCACAGCAACCACTAGACCCTTAAGCCATCTTGGGCTCCCCCAATCGTGGATACCAAGTGCTGGCCGGCAAAGGATTGGCTCCCCCTTTAAGCTGGGTTCCACTCAAGGTTTTTTCCAACCAGCTTGGGGATTTTTTCCTTGCCACTGTGGCCACTGGCATGCCATCTGGGGGCCAGGCCTGGGAAATATTGTATTTTCCTTGTGAAGCGTCTTTGTGGTATGGAAACATGTGAAAAGCGCTTTATAAAAATGAATTGATTGATTGATTGATTTTATATGAAAGGACACGTGGCATTACTGAAGACACATCAGTTTTTCTCCCTAAATTTTTGAAGATATAACAGAGCAAAGGGCCACACATTATTGTTATTGCAATAAAAATAAAAACATCAGAGCTAAAAGAATGTTTGCTGTCTCACACTTAAAAAGGCTACATTGCTATATGAAAAAAACATTCTTTTACTATTATCACCCAATTTTACTATAATTTCCTATAATTTTCCAGCAGCATTCCTAATGTTTTTCAATCAGTATTTATATTTAATTCAGTTGAGAAAATATTGGGCTAGATTAAAGTTAGTTGCCATTGTTATTTTTTAATTCCCATGCTTCAAACACATGAAAGACTAAAACATGAGCAAGATTCTGAGGATGATGAAGTATCAGATTAACAGAACTTGGTTGTTGTCCCCTGTGAAACACCCTATCAGGTGTCTTCTCAGACCCCGATTGTTGCTTTGTCAAGGCAACCCGCTCTCTGAGGGGCGAGAGAGTTTATAGCCGTCCCCATCTGTGCCCGATTAGCACAACAATGAGATTCCGTACACTTGGATCAATGACGCCCACTTCAAAGCAGACCATACTGCCCGGTTTGGCTCTGCAACCCACAAGTCTCCAGGAAAAGGATACATTTATTTGGATGTTAGAAAGGATAACTACCATGCAACTGCACATAATAAATATACATTTCTATATGCGTGATTTACATGGATAGATACTGTTGATGGAATGTTCTTCTTTATTTCCCATGGGTGCTTTACTGTTGTGTTATTCCCGAGTCTCTAAAATTTGTATGGGACGTGTTGTTTATTACAGAATTGAATATGTGACTTTCCTAATTTGAATAAATAAAACACGAAGAATCATCCAAAACTCGAATCCAGGGCCCTTGTGAAACAGGCTATAACCATTGTTTACAATACATGCATTTTTTACATCTTAAGATAGGATCTCAGTTCTTTTTGTAACTTTAAACTAGGGTTTCATTTTCACTGTAATTGTAGTCCTTTAAATTACTTCCGACCCTGTTTCCACAGTGGATGAGTCAAACCCAAAAGCCACACTAACAGCAACATATACTTTACACAGCTGCGACCTGACTGTTAATGCATCGGCACACAAATTGTACATGTACATGCGCATCAACATTAATTATCAATTAATCACAACACAAACTTATTGGCTTTCTCTACAGAACTGACACCTGACACTGAGGCAGGGACGTCAATGTACCATCCACTTTTGTGTATTTGCCAACCCGCAAATCCATCCTGTGTGGTCGACCTCGGGACTAATCTAATTAGGCACAGTGTAACACACTGTGTTGCGAAAATATTGCAACAGGTTGTTAAGATACGATCTGACCTGTCTAATCCCATTTAATCCCTAGGACATGGCACAACCCCTCCTCTACCTGGTTTCAGGTAACACGGCTGGTTTACAGTAGAGAGGGCAAAGTTTCTCAGTTCGAAATACAAAAGGTTATCTGCTACCCGGCAGAACCCGCGACCTCGCACGCACGATGGGGTAGAGCAGGTTCTTCCAAACCAGCCACCTGGTCATTGAGTGTACTGCAGGCTAATCAGATCGCACGGGAGGTTCTGTGTCGGCGGACGTCGCCCTTCCAAACTCTGAGAGGAGTTCTACCACTGAGGGCCTGCTGTTCAGAGTCAGTGGCAACATGGCGCTAATTAGGTGGCTGGATTTATTAGCCGCCTCTCTTCCATTGCATTGGTGGTAGTATGTTAAAAACCTTCCCCAGTAAAATCAATACCAGTCTTCCTATTTGTTGTTTCAAGTTCACGCCTAATGGACCAGCCTTGGGTAGGGTTGCCAAAATTTCAAAGTATCATACTGTAGCTGTCTCCTTTAAGACGGGTTATTGCAGAAAACTTCAAACATCAGCAAAATAAAGAGAAGCGCAGGGTAAAGTTCCAGTTGGTCTGTAATAACTAAGATAATTTGATATTTCACTGTGACTTAAGTCTGACTAAGTTTATAGTTTGTACTGTATGGTTTACAGTTAAGGCCATTGGACATTCAAAAAATCTGCTTTGCGGGTTTTAACATATACAGTAAGATTTGGTTCTACCGTAGCTCTACTCTTTAATTTTTCAGCAGGAAGAGAATGTTTGGAGAGATTATAGAAGAGATTATATTATTTGGCTGTTTTAATGGAAAAAGGGGAAAAGGAGGGCCCTCATTTAATCAACATAATTCTGTGTAAGTGTATGCGAAAGGGACAATGGTTGGTAGGAATCTGTCTCGAAATGCCACGTGTGTTACGAGCTACAGACTTATCATAGGTCCAAACAGATCTAGATTTACATTGCATTTAAAACCCAATATCAATCTCAAAGGACTCTGGAAACTCAAGGCAGACATATTGCATTGTTAAAGAAATGATAGTACGTGCATTTTCCTTCACAATCTCTCAGAAGTCGTGTGTAAGTTCCGAAAGATGGTCACAGAAATAACAATCGTAAGTGGCAGAAAGTGAAGCATGTTTACATGATTTGAAAGACCTCCACAAAACCAGAAAAACATTTTTTATTTATGAACGTGCGGTGGTTAGCACTGCTGCCTCACAGTGCCAGGTGTCCTGGGTTCAAGTACCGGCTTGGGGTTCCTGTCTGTGTAGAGCTTGGAAGTTCTGCTGTGTCCGTGTGGGTTTCCTCCCACCTGTCCAAAGGGTTAGGTTCATTGGCCATAATAAATTGCCCTGTAGGTGTGTATTGCCTGGCATCCCGTTCTGGGTGTATCCTGGCCTTGTGGTCTATGCCTGCTGGGACGTGACCCTGACAAGGATAAGTGGTTTTGAAAATGGGTGGATGGTGTAAACTTTTTTACGTTTACAGGCGCAACATTGCACTAGTAGTGAATATGTTCTTCTTTATTAACTTCCCCATTACTGCCTCACTTTTCCTCAGGCCACGAAGCAGAGATTCACAGAGCTGACATAGCGGTTTGCCCTTCCTTGGGTGTTTCGGAAACTCTGCCTTCGTTGAATGGTGGCAAAGAAATGGCTCCTGGCAGGAAGCTAAATCAAACAAAACTGGTGGTGGCAGAACTGGCACAGCGACGCTGTCGGTGAGAGAAGGATGTGGGGAAGTTGGGCTGACTGCTTTCAGAAACACCTTTTCCTGGCCTGGCTGTCAGACATTGAACTTTTTGCCGATTCCTTAACCTACACAATGTCAAGGCATCAGGACTGAGTGATGGAATAGTATAGCATGTGTGTGTGTGTGTGTGTGTGTGTGT
>JAOVYW010040841.1:0-14137 GCA_025775045.1 Hiodon tergisus | reverse complement strand
GAACATTTTGTTAATTTATGAATATACAAATTGTAACACCAACACAGTAACTTTATAATATAAATAAAGAACGACATATTCCGCAGCCAACCAACCAATCAAAACTTGGTCGACCAAGACTTTTCTCATCGACTAACGTTTGGTCGACTATTAGGGGGCAGCCATAGTTCTTTTTTATTAAAAAAAAATCAAAAACTTTATAAGCCTTGAGTCAATCTTAACTTTGTTTTTAATTTATTGCACGCAAGTAACTGATTAAACTTCGGCCTGTAACTGATATGCAGTAAAACGGACTGACATCACCCACTCCGCACAAAGTGCCAGAGGTAAAGTTCTGTTGTGACAACCCTCTGCCACAAAACAATTCAGCGGCTCGTTAGAATAGGCAACAGCACAGGTAAGCGGTGTTCTTGATTAAACTTTACTTGCTTAAATAATCTTCAGATCCATGAATGAGTCTGCATGTTATTTCATAATCTACAGATTTCATCATATTGTTTTTTTTATCTCTTGTGATAGGCATGTGTCCATTATTTGTTGGGAACTAAAGCCAGTTTCATAACGAGAACAATTAAGCTCTTGTTTTGCTCTCCGAGGAGGTGTGACATTTATTTTCCCCTGTTTGGATTTTCCCCTGTCCCAACGCAACCTCCCCCATTACACCCTCCGGTCCCACGTAAACAGCACTGCCATCAGCTAATATCGGATTAGCCTTGTGATGGGCCTGATCCGGAAATTCAGTCAGGGGTGTTAAAGAAGAGGTGAGTGCTAAAAATGTGGTTGCTTGGTTAACATTTGCAAGAGCGTATAGTTGGAAACCTCATAATGGAAGAATATTCCCGTTTAACATCCTGAGAGAAGCTGATTTATTGTTTCTATTTTTTTCAGTGTTCCCAAGTTGCAATACAGCGAGTTCATTCATTTAAGCACAACCTTAGACAACGGCAGGAAAAACCTGTGAGTAAAGAAGGGGACAATGCTCACTTTCTTTGTGTTATAGAAGTAATCTTGGTGCTTTTGAAATGAATGTTATTCCAGCAAAAGTGTGCTGAAACCAAAGGTCGACTACCCAGGACCTTGCTACCCAGGTTTTGCTCCCAGCCCAGGTGTGGGCAGTTCCATTACCATGTAATGTAACTTAATTAGTGATATGAGGTGAGGGGACCTTGTTTATTGATTACTACGATTTAAACAATTAAGAGGAGTTGCTAAGCAACATCCTGCACACTATGTGGCTCTGAAGGTCCACCTCTGTCCTGGTCCTTTGTTATTTGTGATGTTAGTAAATAGCTTTGAATTTGGTATCAGTTAACGGATTCTATGAATTCCACGGATTTATTGTAGATATTACGGCCTTTTTTATGTTTACAGTAAAATTGTTATTACAGCACCAACACACAAAGACAATTTAACCATTGAAGGAGGTTCCAACATACAGTGTAGATCATGCCTGGAAATGTAGAAGAGTGGTTGACACACAGTTTGAAGATAGACTGGCTGGAAAACGGCCCATCGAGTGTTGAAATCTATTACAGGCAAACCTTTTGGTTCTTTCCCGATTCCCTAACTCCTATGACGTCTCTGAGAGCAGGATAGCATGCAGGATAACAGCATCCGGAGGAGGAAGGATACGTCGGTCAGCAGCGTGGCCCCCATACTGGACCCCCAGTGTCACCACAGCGAGGGTAAAGCGAAGGTCACCATGCTTCAGAAGGAGGTGAGCAGTGGAATCCATTTGTGCACATTCACAAGAGCAGAGGTACGTGGTGGGTCTATTCCCAGGAAGGCATGCATCTCACACTAATAACAGTATGCCTTCAACCCCTGACCACGACATCTGCCCTATGCACAGACATCAACCCTGATGCAGCTCTGAATGAATATGTTTGACATTGATTTTCTGTTTATATTTGTTTGACAACACATATAAGAGAGGCTTATGAGAGGCTTAAGTGTTGCTCCTTGAAGGTGGCGGGGAACGAGGGGTCGGTGTAGACACCTTTCATAAATTAGTGTCTCTCTCTCAAAGTATAATAAATTAAAGATTAAAGCTGCTGCTAAAGTCTACAGTATCCACAACAAGGGTAATGGTTAATGGTTAATCAATTTAACCATTTTAACAATACACGTGTTTCTCTGTCCAAACCAGGCTGCACTATGTAATCTTCCACATTGAGTATGTTTATTAACGGATCGGTTGAGAATTGGTGGCATGGGGACAGGGACGTAGACAGGGGCGGTTTGGGGGGACACGTAACGGGTTGCTTAGTGGTTAACTAAGTCTTATCGCTGTACGACAGGTGGGGCTGATAAGCGGTATCTGCCTGATCGTGGGGACGATGATCGGCTCTGGGATCTTCATCTCTCCCAAGGCGGTGCTGTTTGGCACTGGAGCCGTGGGGCCCTTCCTGTGCGTCTGGGCTGCCTGCGGGGTCCTGTCTACCATGGGTGGGTGGAGTGGGAATGGTGCAAGGAATGCTGGGAGCCCCAAGCACAGACATTACTCAGCAATGTCACAGTCTGCCATTATTACATACAGATCAGAGGCTCCAGCAAGTAGGTTTCAACAAGGATGCTACAAAACAAAAATCACAAGTAGATGTGACGTCGTAACCCACACTTAGATTTAGGGTCTAGGAGGCAAACCTCCCATTTATATGGCAGCTGAGTGTGTTCGTCCGTGTGTGTTTTCAGGAGCCCTGTGTTATGCAGAGCTTGGAACCATGATCACAAAGTCTGGAGGGGAGTACCCATATCTGTTGGAGGCCTATGGGTCCGTGATGGCATACCTGTATTCCTGGACCAACATCATGGTCTTAAAGCCATCCTCCTTCGCCATCCTCGCTCTCAGCGTGGCAGAGTATGCTGCGGCTCCTTTCTACCCAGGATGCACCCCTCCCATGGTCATCACCAAGTGTCTGGCAGTAATTTCCACCTGTAAGTGCCAATAAAACTGAATGACTACAGCTGCTTTCAGTAACCTGTAGAGTCACATTTCTAGAGGGAATTTGATTAATGTAGGATAGCTTTAATCCGGGCATTGAATTTTACAGACTAAATCCAAAGGGCAAATTACAACAAACTGAAAGAAATGTAATTGCGGGGGATGATTCCGTGGTTATTACACAGCACCACACAAAAATGGTACACGTTATATACCAATTGCAGAAAAATATATTTGAAGTGTCAACTGCCTGTATAAACAGTGTATAAGGGACAGATTTATGTATAAATATGCCTATTATGGCAAAATACACACCTTACTGGTACAAATATTTTCAAATGCCATGTCTGGCTCCCTGTACCAGATTGATAATGAATGCTTTTAAGCATGATTCAGAGCCCCCTTTGTTCCTGTTGGGAATGCTAACAACAATACCTGCTCCTCGGTAATGTACTAAAGCTGAGGATCATGTGACTCCAGCACAGTGCATCTGAGAAACGCCACCATGGCTGGTTGATTCGACTGTTCTTTAGATCTTGATCCCGATGCCTTGTGGCCTCTGATTGCAGGCTCCCGCCTAGGCCAGCTGGAGGTATAGTGATTAAGACGACAATGGTTAGGTGTCTTCTCTCTCATAGTGCTGATCGTCCTGGTAAACTGTCTGAGTGTAAAGCTCGCCAGCTTCGTACAGAACTTCTTCACAGGCACCAAGCTCCTCCTCATCCTCATCATCGCAGTCGCTGGGATTGTGCTTCTGGCAAAAGGTATTGTTAGCTGACTTTCAAAAACGTAGATCGTTACAAATGATAGTTTAGATTAGTTTTGAATCTAATTTGAAACTAAGTGTGTGTTGGTTTTTTTTTAAATCCAATATGATGTTAACTTATCCAATATGATGTTAACATAAATCTCTTCCAATTGTATGGAATACAATCACTGGAAGCTGCTTTGGTGCAGAATCTTGGATAATATTCTTCCTCGCAGGAAATACACAAAATCTCACAAATGCCTTTGAGGGCACATCCACATCTTTTGGGGAACTTGGGCTGGCATTTTATAATGGGCTCTGGGCCTATGAGGGATGGTAGGTTACCTTTTCCATCCTTGCGTTTTAAACTTTGATTTATTTTAAACAAGCTTGTAGTGAATATTCTTCATTGGAATGTTTGTGAACTTTTCTCATTTGAAATGACATGACAATGGAATTTGGAAAAATGTATTTGATGACATAGCATCCTCACAATGCAGTCAGTATTCTTTGGTCAGTACAACATTGTAAAAGAAATGCTTTCCTACAGAAATCCTAAGCATCTAAATATAGTTTTTCATTTTAAAAATTGCATGAATGAGAGATAAAACCGGAATTATCTTTATCTTTTCACTAATCCAGTTTATTTGTTTTGCTACTATATACTCTGCATCAAATTGTCAGCCTGTGATTTTTCATTCTTCAGGAATCAACTGAACTTCATTACAGAGGAGATTAAAAACCCATACAGGTAATGTAGCTTAAAAAAAAAAACTATATAGAATAGCTAATAGAATAGTGTTTTTGACACTTTTAAAACCATAACCTGTCTTCTGATTTAAGAAATCTTCCCCTGGCTATCATCATTGGGATTCCCCTGGTGACCATCTGCTACATCCTGGTCAACATTGCCTACTTCACTATTATGACCACCACTGAACTGCTGCAGTCCCCTGCAGTGGCTGTGGTAGGCCTAAGTGTGTTTCCATGGAGATTAGTTTTGCCTGGATACAAACAAAAACTTCCTGTCAACCACGATGCAATCATTTAGCAACCTGATTTGCAAAAATGAAACCTTTGTATGAACATCAAAAACCTAATGATCTGGTTTAGCAGATGTCTAGGAGCCAAAGAAAAGACCACCAGAATACACTAATAAAAAATAAAATCTTCCTTCTTCTTAACATTGAGGTTAAGTAGGTCAATCAAACAAGTATGGTTAATTTATTTTGTATTTGTTTCTTCTGAATACCTTGTTCTTAAGACTTTTAGTGACCGAGTCCTCTACCCAGTGTCTTGGATAGTCCCTTTGTTTGTGGTCCTGTCCACCTTCGGGGCCGCCAACGGGAGCTGTTTTACTGGTGGAAGGTAAAAGCCTTCCCAGAAATCTCTTGCACATTTTAGTGTGTTTTGTCAATGGAAAAAAAAAAAAAAAAAAAACACTTCTGTACTGTGGGAAAGCTCAAAAGGAGGATGCAACAACAGCATGGGAAATTGTACTTTTTTATATTTAATTAAGGGCCCAAAATTATAAATTGGTAATAGGAACTATAGTACTGTACTGACCCACCTGCTAGAAACTGCAAAGGGACTCTTTGGAACATTTAATTACTTAGTTTTTAATCATGTTATGATCTGATTTTTCAGACTGACTTATGTGGCGGGAAGGGAGGGTCACATGGTGAAGATCTTATCCTACATCAGTTTGAAACGATACACTCCAGCACCAGCTCTCATCTTCAACGTGAGTCCTCTTTCTTCAGGCCCATACTTACCTCAGACCAGCCTTCACGGAAGTGATTGTAGAGACCTTAGAGGTCCTGTGTGCTCAGGAAATGGCGTCCTGCTGGAGCTTAAATTTGACCTCACCCTGTTCTCGTCCTTCAAGGGGATCCTGTCCATCTTTTACATCTTCCCAGCTGACATCGGTACCCTCATTAACTACTTCAGCTTTGCTCAGTGGGCTTTTTACGGACTGACGGCTCTCGGACTCATCATCATGAGGTTCACGAGGAAAGATCTGAAAAGACCGTTCAGGGTAAGACTGAACGCTCAGCAGCTTCTAGACTGGCTTGCCATCGGGACTTGAACGTGTGTTTTTCTTCCACACACAGGTGCCAATAGTTATTGCGGGACTTGTGTTCTTGGTGTCTTGCTACTTGGTCCTGGCTCCCATCATAGATAAGCCTGAGCTGGAGTATCTATACTGCTCAGTCTTTGTTCTGAGCGGGATGATCTTTTACTACCCTTTCGTTCAACGCAAGTTCGGCTGGACGAAAAAAATCATGAGTAAGTGCGAAGAGAGTCACGTGCGTGGCACTATTTTCTTCATCTGGGTAGAAATAAAATCATGACGTAAAATAACTGTAACCTGTGATTTGCTCAGGTTCAGGCTCAAATGCTGGGTCACCCCTTTAGCAAGGAAATTGACCCAAATTGCTCGCTTTAGTATCCAGATGTCTGACCTGATAATAAAATAATATCAAGTGTTTTTTTTGTCTCACTTCCTTTAAACCCGAACAGGACCAATCACCATTTACCTTCAGTTACTAATGGAAGTAGTTCCACCAGAGACAACCGAATTTCAAACGGAATAAAACAGCAGGACACTTGCTAATGTGCTGGCAGAGCACGGAGCAGAGTAGAGAGGTTTGCTGTTTCTGCATCTTAAAATATCACGACACAGCTTATTTCATAAAATATTCTGTTTTCCTGTTTGTATCATGACAATGTAAATAGCAGTCACCGAAAACAATGTAGTCCACTGTATGGTTTTTACCCGCATTTTCAACTGTCACTGTGTCATGCAGGCACTGCTTCGTTTCAATTCATAAATGAGAAGAGGATTGTCTCCTCCGCAACTCCTCTGTCGCAGTAATGATAAGTACCTTAGGAAATGTTAAAGATGAATTAGGAAACCATTGTAAATAACCCTCATTGCAAAAAAACTTTTTTTCTTTGTAAATACATTTGAAAAAATATCACATATTTTCCGAAACTGATCACGCTAGTTTCCAACGTTTTTTTCCAATCCCTATTGAAAATGCAACATGTTTAGCACTTAATCACAATTCAGAAAATGCATCATTAGATGCATTCATTGTTTGATTACTGGACTGTTGTAATTCAATGCATGTGTGGTATGAAAGATGTGCCATTAAAGCCTTTAGAATAAGTAGATTTTATTCAGACTATGCATTTATTTAAAATGGGGGAAAAAATGTAATATGACATGTATAAATATCTACTATAATATATGACAGGATTGAATAATCGTAAATTATTCATATGTCCTTTGACATTCGACGAAAAACAAAATTGCGCGCGCCGCCAATCCAGACTAGGAGTGTACCAGCCGTTTTTTGGGCTGGTAAGTAATTTGCAAGGTTTATTACTAAAATATTTAGCTGTAAACTTTTCATAAGCATGTCTTATGTAAGTATACTTTTAAATCCCTACAGTTTTGGGTATTTTTGTTGTGTCAGTGTAGCTAGCGATCTCCACATGAAAAAAAATAATTGTAAAAACAATTATTCGAAATGAGCCTCTCGACGATACACTTTAAAAAATAAAAATTACTTTGTTCTAGAAAAATCCTGTCCGATATACAAATTTGATAATGAATTCGGGTGAGTATTTATTTTATTTCTTTCGTTGTAACGTGCTAGATAAATATTGAAGATACCGGCTAGTTTTATCTTTCGAAACAGATATAATTGTTGTGTCTAACTACGCAATGGGAGTTTTGATGGATTGAAAACTAATTTAGTTTGCTGTTAGTTAGCCAGCAAACCAGATCTAATTATGCCCACGATTTCTCCACTTTCACACTCAAAGGGGTAATTTCTCGGATGTCTTTAGATTACGCAAGTTACCGTCACCCCTATGTTTAACGCCACGGCGTGGTTTAAAATAAGACTTAAATTAAGATTTATGAACTAATTTTCAATTAATGTGATTTCCCCCCCCTTCAAGATGTCCAAGGGAAAGCGTTAACAATGCTACAAATATCAATACTGAAGGTAAATTGCTGTCAAACGATAAGCTATATCCTCATTAGGACCTAATTTTCGAACAAGTTATTAAGACATTTAGAAATGTATGAATCTCCTTTTAACTACAAAGGCTTGCAGTTAAATTTTCTACCGCTGAGGGTGATGCCACTACATCTCAATATTTAAAGTTTTGTGGTTGTAGATCAAAGACCCCAGTTGCTTCTGGGGTCGAGTTGTAAAAGGAGCAGGAGAGACTGTGCTAAGCCCAGCGGAGTATGAGAACCTGCAGGTCACGATGAACCTATTTTACCACAAAGTCAACTTGGATGTTGAGAAAATCAAACCCTCATCAGTAGAAGAAGGCCTGGTAAGGTTACACTTATTTCTAGAACTTTTCTTCCGTGTGTCGAATGGTGTAATTTTGTTATTGGAGGAGATGATGACTGCGTGCTTTGTGCTCTGCCACAACCCTCAGGTGTGTGTGGTCTACTCCCCAACTCTAAAGAGCTGGTGTAGGGCCATCGTGGAGACTGTCTTTCAGGGAAGCCGGGGACACCAGGCCCTTTGTTTCTTGGTGGACCATGCCGAGCACATTATTGTCTGCTCAGATGGGTATGTTCGGAGAGCTTTCTTTACATTACCTTAAAAATCAAGGTTGGCCACGTGCACATCTCTCTGTCTTCCCGCCAATTTTATAGACCCTGCATAATACTCAATAGTTCACTAGAAATGTGTGTATAAAATGTTGTATTTTAAATCTACAAAAATAAAATCTTCTAAAACGAGCCATATTTTATTTAAAAGATGTGCGCTTTACATTGCGATGAAAAACTTCAAAAAACATCATCTGGGTGCCGGACGGTGCGTGGTTATGTTGCTGAAGTTGGCTGGACGCTAAGTATCGAACACAGTGGGTGAACACGTCCTGCATACTTCTCTCTGCCCGCAACATGAACACAGCGTCGATGTGGTGTCTTTAATTAAAGTGGTGCGGACAACCCTAGCGGTATTTTTATCCGCACGGTTTTTCTGCTTTTGGAAACTCCTTCAGTAACTCCTTCAATTTAAGGAGACATTACCATTGACAAAACCACTGAATTTGTAGTGCTTCGGAACAAGAACTAAACGTTACTGAAATCTTGCCACTACAAATAAAAAGGAAAACCACAGTACTGCGCTGTGTTTATATAAATTAACATGTTAGTTATTCTAATGATCTGCAAAAATTTCCAAAATTGCACACCCCTAATTATTATATAAAACCTTCAGTTCAGTCTCTGGAATCTTAAATCTTACCATCGCTCTCTAACTTGAAAGAACAAGTTATTGCAATGCTCTGACATGCTGATGATGAAGGAACTGTTTTGCTGGCTTGTTTGCAGAAGTTTTGTCCTGATCCGTGTATTGGTAGCTTTGGATAAATGCAAGGCACCGAGTGAACACAAGTGTCTGTCATAAAAGTTCTCGTTTTCTAATGAAGTGACTGGAGAAGTGGTGGTGGTGCGTGCTCAAGTACCCCACCTACCCACAAATGGGGTTGTACTGTGCCTTCTGGGGTTTCTCACACTGCATTGTACGGCTGTAGGAAACTTTCTACTGTAATGGTTTTTCTCCAGTGTGCGGACTCCTCTGGAGGACTTCATGAAGCTGCCGTTCTGGGTGAAGAAGTTCCAGCTGGCCGGCATTCGCCCCATCAGTCTGCAGGTCTCCGTTTTCCCGGAGAAAGCCGAACTGATGTGAGCAATGATCCGGACGCGCTAACGTCGGTGCTGGAGAGCTGCAGCCCTGCAGGCTTTCCAGTTGATTTCCAGTTTGATGTTAAGCAATTAAGATGCCAGGTGTAACAAACCCCAGCATGCACTGTGGCCTGTGAGGAGCGAAGACGAGAAGTTAAGCATGTGGGGGAAATGTAAACTCCTGGTTTTTAATCTCTGCTGATGTCTGTTGGTTTTTATAGACCAGCCGCTCATTGGGACAGCTCTGCCACGCGGTATCTTCACAACCTGGTGAAAGGTAATGACTCCTCAACACTTATTTCTTCCATTTAATTTTTAATTGTGAAAAGCAGTTGTGCCTTTGTTAAAAATCCAAGAATCGCTTTGGAGTCGGGCTGGGTTTTTAAGACTTTTCTTTAGCATGCCATGCAAAGGTGTGAAGTGTGCTTCGTGGAAAGAATGCATGGACAGTGAGACATTGTTTTGTATATAGTCTTCCTTTGTATAGCTTCAGGATTATGTAGACCTGCAAAACCTGTATAAATTACTTAAATACATTAAACTATATTCATGCATATTGTCAATAGCCAACTAAGCACAATACAAAATTCAGACGATAATATGGGGGGGTGCTTCTCGTGGTTGGAAAATCTGATGTTGCAGGAAAAAAGCTTTGTTATTTGTGAACCTTGGTGTATATTGGTTAAATGTTATTTTTTCTTCCTTCCCCTGTAGCCTCAGTCCTCATTCAGGCAGTGATCTGTAGCACACATGGAGACTCCATTGCCATTGAGCTTTATTTGACCATTAGAAGTGTGAAGGTATGATAAAAACATATTTCAGAAGCCTTGTGTGTTAGGTTTAACACTTTATAGCAGGGGTAGGCAGTTTTGTTCCTGGATTGCCATGATCCTATGGTCTAATCGGGGAACAGGCATACCTTGAGTATTTGGTCATCAGTGGTAATTTTGCTTGATAATTGATCGTATCGACCGACTGACTCTAAATCACTCTAAATCAGTTCCAGCCTATGTGTGCCTCTATGCCTGATTGTTTTTGTCAGTTACAGAATAGTTAAAATACCTATCTTAAACAACGTCTGTTTGACCTGTTTAAGAGCTGAAAAAATGGCATAGGCATTTAAACTAGCTGGTTATTGGTTTAATTAAGGGCTCAGTTAATTAGGAGATCAGTGGGAATGGAAACCTGCAGACACAGGGATTGCTGAGGACTGGAATAAAAAAAAACACTGCTGTAAGTGTATTTATTAAGTCTTAATCGCTAGCAGTTAGCAAGAACACAAGTTGTCCAAAAATATCATCTTAAAAAAATGTCCTCTTACCCCCGGAAGGCTGTTTCCAGTGAATGCGCATTACGCTCTCTCGTCACAGATCTGCGTGAACGACGACTTGGTAACCAAGAAGTTTGCTTGTTTCTCAAGCGAGAGAGCCCGTGCCGGTCCGCAGATAGGCCACGGCGAATGCCCCCCTCTCATGTGGGCATATGACATCTTCTCCAGCCACGACGGCCCACTGACACACAATGCCCGCGCCTCTCGTGCTTTATGGTCTGCCATCTCGCCAAGTAGGGACCTCCAGGACGCGAACCCTGGAGAACACTGTGGTGAGGTGACATTGCGATCGATTTCCTTTGCCGAAAGATAAAGTGTAGCCTCATATTCTGTCAGTTTTATTGGATCAGAATAAAAAATGATGGGTTTAATTATATTTATTGTCTGAAAGTAAGTGGTGAACCTGAGTCAGAGTACAGTGTTAAAGTGTGCCCATGCTCCCTGTTGTATTTGTTTGAAGAAATAATACCTAAATGGTGTGTTTTTAATTAGGATATACGGACCAGATTATTTTCTTCCCACAATGCTATGTAACAATATATCTTTTTTACACTTAAAATGTTTATAATGCTATTTAACTTAATGGACTGTTCCAAAAACAAATGACATATTTCCCCACTTTAGGGGTCCATCCCTCTGTGGAGGGGGGGTCAGGGATCATCAGCCCCCAAGTGTCTCAGCAAGATCCGGTTCGGGACGTCCTGCACCCCAAAACTCAGTGCCATGGATCAGGTGCAACCGTAAGTCAATCAATCAAACTTTATTTGTAATGGCACATAGAATTTGTCACAAAGCGCGGAACGGATTGCGTTTTCCATAGGGAATCAAAAAAAACAACTAGAAAACCCCCTGAAAATTATATTTTGATCCTAGAGGCTGTCAAGAGAACAAACAATAAAGCTAATAATTGAGCGTGGCTGAGCAAGGCATTATGTTGTGTTAGTATGTGTGTGCGCTTCCCCCCGACTGCTGTTTTACAGGAACGTGCGGTCAACAGAGAGGGGCTTGGCGATGGGTGTGTGCTGAAACGGGACCCCGGAAGCGGCGTGAGATGGTCCGACGTGCCTTCTGACTGTGAGAAGGACAATTGGAGGTAAACGTGCATGTCGCCCGCCTCCGTTTTAATAAGTGATGTGTTTCGCTTGTTTGTTTGTTTTCTCCTTTCTACTTTTTCACAGAACTGTTACTTGTATTTAATTAGTCAACGCCCCACAAACCATGCGATTTATTGACGGGGTGTAATTCTGCGGCAGTGATTATGATTAGAACGTTTTTGTGTAACGAAGTTAATTGAAAGGCAACACTGAGACGAGGATGGCTACATTAAACCTGAACAATCCCACTTTGCATTCTGACAGTTTCTGGATTATTAGGAAGTGTTTGTTGATATTGTGCCTTGTGTTTGTAACAGGTATATACATTTTTTGAATCCTACCCATAAAAACGAACCAGTTGAGGTGAGTTATTTATTTATTTTTGTATTATTTATGATTTTTAGGCTATAGCTAGACGCCAATTTTCTCACCTGATTCATCCTCCTGGGGGCTGCTGCTGCTCTTGATTTTAAGATGAAATAAATCTAATATAAATATAACTTTTTTTTCTTTTCTTTTGGTGTATGTCAACATCCAAAATGTGACTTCAAAATTGTTTGGTATGATGTGTTGTGGCCAAACAGAACCAATAGAGGGCGATGTGTTGGGTATGACGTTCCACTCCAGGGGTCGGTAACATTGTCCCCGGAGTGCTATGAGCCTACAGATTTTTAAGGTCTCTCTTGAAACGAACGCTGAGTCCCCGGAGCACTTGGCCATCTGCAGTGACTCACCGTATGAATTGATCCAAGTTAGCGGCTAAGGGTTTGAGCGAAACAAAAATCCGAGACGTGTCCGGCCCGCTTGCCAACCCAACCGTCTGCTCCTCTCGTTTAGCCACTGTTTCCCTGCAGCACGCGTGCCAGCTGCGGAGCGCGCTCATGTCGCTTTGTGTGCCGATTTTTCAGTCGGGTGCCGAGGAGGACGGGGGGAGTGCTCTGGGAAAAGAGCCCAGGGCAGCTCCACTGACGGGGGGGAACACGGCACCGCCAGACCAGGAGTGGTACGATCACATGGCCCTTAGAGACCGGCGTTTGGTTCCCCCGCCCTCTCCCTTATGTCAGTGATTTGGTCAGGGGATTATAAAAGACGTTTGGCTGAGCACTGGTCCCAAACGACAGGCTTTCTCTTTCCGCAGTGATGACGAAGATAAGCCGGAGGGTTTTCCAGAACTCGAATTTCTTGAACACAGGTGCTTTGCCCCTTTTCTAAATAGTTTTGTATTTCATGAATCCTCTTTAAAAATTGTTGTTTGATAGTTTTTTTACATTTTACATTTAAAAATGTTATTGTATTAAACTGTATTAGCTGCCTTTTTAAAATAAAAATATAAAAAATATCTGAAATAGAAATGTCTACATCACTACTCTACGACACCGAGGGTTTGGGGGTTTTTGTTTTTTGGTTCAAGACTTTGGTTCTCCCTGGAGGGGGGTGGTGGTGGTGGGACGATTGGCGTCTGTGTCGCCCTCCATCACTGAGCTGCGTTTGGTGTGATCGCAGCTCTTCCGGTGACCTCAGTGAGGATCGGAGGCGTGGTGCGGCCTTGGCCGACACACAGCAGCTGGGTGCAGAAGAGGATCTGGGTGCAGAAGGAGAGCTGGCCTGCGCGAGGTTGTGTGTGTGTGTGTGCGTGCGCGCGTGCAAGAGAAAGCCTGCCTTTGATCTTCTCCCAAGGGGCAGTAGGGCCTTTGCAGTCATGGCTTAGCCTTCACACCCGAATGTTAATCAGTGAGCTTTCTTTTTGCAGTATGACTCAGTTGAGCGCCTGTTTTTCTGTAATATTTTTCTTCCTTCCTGTATCTCTGGCTATCCGTAGTTCCAGGAGGCTCTGTTAGGATCTCATTATAGCCTTTTTTCCTTACATTTGTGTCCATGTCTCAATTGTGTGCTACTGAATGTGCAAGAAAAATACTCCAACTCGACTGTTCTTAACTGGTTCCTTGATATGGCAGACTGTTGCAGTTTCTCAATCCCGATCCTTTGAACCGAGACGAGAAATGGTCAGACACTACAGTAAGGACTTAATCACATAAGAAGGAACCCTGACGATATTTGTTCACTGTGCAGAGCACGCGCTCTGCTGTAGGGTAAGTCACTGACTGGAACAACCACTCTTCCTCCTCAGCCTGTCCTCTGCAAGCCAAGCAGCTGGGGAATTGTGGTGCACTCTGCCTTCGCCCTCGAACCCTGCACCAGCCTGGCCTCTGCCCCCTTAACTGAGGGACTCAGAAAGGTTGTGTGGGGGGGGGGGGGGGGGGGGGGGGGGGGGGGGGGGGGGGGGGGGGGG
>JAOVYW010040830.1:1299-12256 GCA_025775045.1 Hiodon tergisus | reverse complement strand
ACCTTCCTGTTCTCTCGCTCGCTCTTTCCCCTTTCCCATCGTCCTGTTCTTTCTCTCTCCCCTTTCCCATCTTCCCCTTCTGCCCAGGTGTGGGGCGCTGCACGTAGGTGACCACATTGTCTCCATCAATGGCACCAGCACAGAGCACTGCTCCATCCTGGAGGCCTCCCGGCTCCTGGCTAGCATCTCCACCAGCGCCAAGCTGGAGATCCTGCCTGGCAAACCACGGGACACTGGTAGGTTTAAGGCCCGGACTAGATTACATTACGAGCGGGGCACTGAACCGTAAATCATTGGTGGGTAGGACACTAGTGAGTGTGGCCAAATATGAGGAATACTGGTGGTTTTGGAAAGTGACTGTGAGGGTGGGACAAGGAACATTTGTAGTTTTGGAAAGTGGCTGTAAGGGTGGACTAGGAACACTGGTGGTTCAAGTGACCTTTTTGGGTGGGAGAGTCAGCAGCTTGACATTACCTCTAACTGAATGTTGTATGCTGGTTTTTAAATTGACTTTTTTTTTACAGCTGTCATATATACTTGGCTTTTTTCAGTCAAGGACGTGAATGTACTTATTGTAAATTAGTTCTAGGTCATAGTCAGCTATAAAAACTGAGACAAAAATTTTTTTCTGTTTTTTGTCCGTTGTTCATCTCCTGTCATTTGAACAGGTAGCAGTGGTGGGCAACATTTATGTCAGTGGTACTTTTTTGATTAAATCCCTTCAACTAGCTGGAAAACTGCCAGAAATGAAAGTATTTAGGGGAAGAAATTGCAGAAATGAAAGTTCCTGGCGTAGCATTAAAGCTACTAAACACTGAAAATCCCAGATTATCAGCACACGCTCCCATCTCACAACTTCTATAAGCTTCTTAACACACATCCTCTTTCCTCCTGTTGGCTGGACCAATCAAACTTTGTGAGTGACATTCTCCTGGTTGTTTCTTATATTTACATTTATCTTGGAGACTTTTTTATTTATTTATCTGAAGCAACTTATCAAAATGTTTTATTTTTGGATCAAACATAGCGCTTGTTGTAAGTCGCTCTGAATAAGAGCATCTGCTAAAGGAAATATTTTATGTAATGACTGGGCACACGCCAGTAGACCAGTTAGAGCAGGTTAAAAAGTAACAGTAATGCCATATTTAAACCTATTTAGTTTTTCCTTAAAATGATAATATTTATTAACACAAGACAAGTTGTTCTTCTTAACTGATTTACTGATCAGCGTTGGAAATGTAACTAATTAAACTACTAAGAATTCCCTATCAACTTGAGTCTGTACTCGAGTCTGTACTTTCAAATCTTTCAAAAAGTAGCAGAGTTTCTTTTTACAGACTTATAACAACACATTAGCCAGGGAAAACTCAAAGCAGATCATGCGGATGTCAGTTCTCAATTAACAACTCAGTCCAACCTAATTAATTAAGAAGTAGATTAGAACAACACCCCCCATTCATACTGAAAACACTGCTTCATAATACCACCGTTTCCCCCCTGTTCAAGTTGGAAACTGCTTTAAACCCTACTAGGGAGTAATTGGTTAACACACAAGCCAATCAACCAATCAATGATGAACTGGACAATTTGAATAATGATCATGCACTACACATCTCTCCTTCAGCTGTTTTTTAATTAAAGTGAAGTCCTAGTCATGTAGATTGTGCTTTTACTGCATGGCAGAGACTGGAGTGAATTTCAAAAATAACGGCCAAAAAACCCAGCGTTTGCTTTAAAGCTACCATTTTTGTGGAAATTTTTAGATTAGACAGGAGAAAGAAAGACTCAGAATGCTGCGCTTGAATATCCTGCCCGTTCTGTCTAAGCTGGCCAGTAAGGGTAAGGCCTGTTTATAACCCAGTGCATTGGGACTTTGTCTGACAGCAATCATTTGCTTTAACAGCCACTCCTGCAGTTCTTCCTCTCAGTCAGCGGTCAAGTCTGCACACAGTCGGTATTCAGAACAGTCATGAGGTTCAAAAAAGTAATGTTGTCAAGTCTGCCATGCAGTCAGAGGGCGGAACAGTCACATGTGCAGGTCGGTCATGCGGTCAAGTCTGCATAGAGTCAGTGGTCAAAACAGTTATTCGGTCATGTCCGCCAAGCAGTCAGCGGTCAAGATCAAAGTGGGAAAACAAGGGTCTGTAGGGAGCAGGAGGGTTCAGAACATGAGAAAACATTTAACCAAGCACGCTCATCGTGTGGATGGGGGTTGACCCTAAACCTAACAAAGTGCTGTTTTTGTATACAGTCAAGGTGCAGCGAAGTGATCAGCACCACTGTTGGGACCCCTGTGTGAACTACTGTCATGCCCAGCATCCGGGCCAATGCAAACTGTCCCCATGGCCGGGCACCAATGCTCCCACAATTGGCCAGGATATATGTGAGTCTACCTGTCTTCTTGCTTTGGAGGTCAGTATCACAAATGGGCCATTTCCTATTCTCAGAAACTCATTACTCTCTCCCTCCAGCCCAACTGACCATCAACATGTCTCCTGTCTCCACGGAGACATCAGGCCTTGGCAGCCAAGGGTCAAATGCCCTACTCTGCCCCACAACCCCCTCCAGCCCACGCAACTCTACACTGGCCAGGAGGCGCAGAGCCAAGGAGCACAGAAGCTCTTGTATATCAGTTTGATCCTCTCACACACACACACACACACACACACACAGATGTGCATACACACACACACACACACACACACACACAGATGTGCATACACACACACACACACACACACACACACACACACACAGATGTGCATACACGCACACTCACACACACACGTGCGTGCACGCGCGCGCACACACACACGTATAGAAATAGAAATATATATACATGCACACAACTGCTGATGTTCAGGATTTGTGTGCATTACAGACCGCATGCGATTTGTCTGTCCTCTGCAAGTCTGGTTTCTGTCTGTCTGACCATTATCCTTGCTGCTCCCTGCTGGCACAGTGTCTCTGGCATCCTCAACGCTGGTGCCTGGTGGTCAGATCGTACATGTGGAGACCAACCAGGTGGTCCTACGGGGAGATCCCCTTGATGGGTTCGGTTTCCAGCTCCAGGGAGCTGTCCTCAACTCAGAGGCCATGTGTGTGCCCCCTGTGATTCGCACCATCGACCCCCACAGTCCTGCTGAGAGGTGTGTGTGTGTGTGTGTTGTGTGATGCAGTATTTTATTTTACTTTGGCAATGCTGTCATTATGGACAAGCCAATAAAGCCCTTTGAATTAAAAATGGAACTGAAATTGATTTGAATTGAGCGGCACATACACAGCGATGCTGACAGGTGAGAGAGAGACTGACACACACAAGCACACCCAGCCCTGCTGATGGCTAAGGGAGAAACAAGCACACGCATGCTACTGTGAGGATGTCCTCCTGTGCATTGTTTGTTGTGACTTTCTTAATTAATGGGTTGAGTTTACACTCCTCAGCACACACCACAGTCTGCTTCCTGGGGCCAGGTGAGGGTGATGCTAGTGGGTCCGTCTCTGCTCTGTAAAGGAACATGGGGAATGTCTGCTCTTTAGGGTGATGTACATTGCATTCAGAACAGAAATGTTGGGAGGTGATGGGAACGTACAATTCTAACTTCCATTTGCCTGGTATTGATCCAGTCAGGTGTTTGACAAAGCTAGAGCATGTCCCTGTTAATGAAGTAAATAAAGCAGAATACTAAATGGATAAGAAGCTACTGGGTAATTCCTGGGCTTCAGAGGAAATCTACTGTGGGCTACTAGGCAGAACAGTCTTTCAGCTTGTACTGGGACCAGGTCTGGGATAATCTGGGTCAGGACTCAGCACGATATCGCTTTAGGACTTTTTTTTATTTTTTCTCCACTCTCAAATCCCACTGCTTTTTTCCCCTGGCAAATGCATTCAACCCAAACTGCTTCAGAAGAAATATCTAACTGTGTACACCATATCAAAAATACTGCCCTGGTTATATCACTGAGCAAATGTGTCTTCACCCTGACAGGTGTGGACTGCTCCAGGTGGGAGACAGGCTTCTGTCCATCAATGGGATTCCCACAGAGGACGGAACACTGGAGGAAGCCAATCGGCTTCTGAGAAATGCCGCCCTGACCAATCAGGTCACACTGGAGATCGAGTTTGATGTGGCAGGTTTGGAATTTCCCATTTTCAGGGAAAGTAATGCATAAGAGATTGAAGAAATGGATGTTTTACTCTAAAGCCATGTTTCTTGTGATCTTGTACAACTGGGTGAACTTAGTATGCTAATGGTATCACCAGGTGTTGGTTAGTGTTCTCTCTTCCCCCCCCACCCCCCTGGTCTGTAGAGTCAGTGGTTCCCAGCTGCGGGACCTTCCATGTGAAACTACCCAGGAAGAGAGGTGTGGACGTTGGGATCACCCTTAGTGGTGAGTAGGGAAGCAAGGTGTGGACGTGTGATGAGTGTTGTCAGGGTTGGCCATCTTCCCTGGCTCTGCTGCACTTGGCACACATCACTTCAACATAGTGGGATTCACCACCAGCGTGATTGCAGTGGCCGTATCCCACACACACCCTCGCAACCACTCGTAACCATACACAATCCAACCAAACGCCCCAGTGGAGCGTCGATAGACAACCTCAAAATCACACCCATGTCACTGTTTCCTGTTTGAGTTTGAATGACACACTAATTTCCTTTCAAAGTTCATACAGACTCCCAGTGGTACCCGTCTCTTTTTTTTATAAAGATGTTTCCATCTGTTTCAAGACAAAACCATTTTGAACATTAGTTGTCACAGTATACCACAAAGCCATGTTATTCTGACAATGGAGATGATCAGCACTGGTCTGATTTAAAAAATATATATATCAAAAATAATTTTTATTTTTCTCCAATCAGCAAGCAAGAAGCCTGAAATGCCCCTCATCATCTCAGACATCAAAACGGGAAGCATAGCCCACAGGTTAGTGTTTAGATTGGGTTTGCATTCTGTTGTCAGGTGTCCTTTCAGGCATATCTCCCAAGACAACTCAAGCTGCTGCTTGGTTAAAAAGTGTCTTTATGGCAGCGAGAGCCAGGCTGTCTTGTGGTCACTCTTTCCAGAACAGTGGTTCTCAGTCCTGTGTTCAGTTTTTTGTCCAAACCTACCTGGTAATCAGCGATGCTAAATTAAACCTTATTAATTATTATGAAGCAGACACGGGGAGTCCTCAGGATCATGGTTTTTCACAGTTCTTTGCCTGAAATTTGACCTCAACTGGTCTGTTTTTATATGTCTCTTTGTGCTCTGATGCAGATTGGCCTCTTATGTTTCCGAGGCTGGGGGGGATCTTTACCGAACGTGTACAGATTCAGGGTCGGAATTAAGTTGAACCCCAGTTCGGTGCGGAACAGAACAAGGCAAAGAAGGCTTCATGGGGAACCAATATTCAAGACAGTTTACCTGTGTTTAGCCCTTTATTGACACAGTCGCTCCTGCACAGGACAGGCACCCTGGAGCCCGGGGACCGTCTGCTGGCCATCGACAACGTCCGCCTGAAGAACTGTTCGGTGGAGGACGCCGTTCACGTCCTGCAGCAGTCTGAAGAAATGGTCAAGCTGAAGATTCGCAAGGATGAGGACAACACTGGTGAGGCTGAGCCAGGTCAGGGGCGGGGTTAGTTAGGTCAGGTGTCTTTATTTTGCCAGCATTCCCTTCTCTGTTTCACTGATTTTGTTTTATTACCAATTAAAGGTAAATCAAATGTTTGTAGCACAGGCTACAAATGTGTCCGTCGGTAGCACAGGAGCCGACCGTGCAGTTAGTGGCGTCTTTGTTTTTCAGAAGAACAGGATGGTTGCATCATCTACACAGTGGAGCTGCAGCGGCTTGGCGGGCCACTAGGGATCACCATCTCGGGTACCGAGGAGCGCTTTGACCCCATTATTATCTCAGGGCTGACCAAGAGGGGCCTGGCCGAGAGGTGAGCCGTCATGGTTGATGAGGCCTCCTTGGCTTGTGGTGCTCCCTTAGTGCTGTGTCTGGAAAGCGACAAATGGGGGCTCAGGAGCTGAAAGTCATCTCCAGCTGCCAGGAGATTTCACACAGCAGGACAATAGAGCCTGAAATTTTTTACATTGCGGTCTAGGGAAAACAATCCCAAAAAAAAAAACCTTATGGAATTGAAATCAAAACTAAAATAAGTAGAAACCCAAATGAATATGTGTAAATGTTTAAACACGGCTACCTGAAATAGGTTACATTGCAGTTCATATGCGGACGTTTTTAATGAAACAGCATGAGGATAGCTGTGTTGGCTTTGGTGAAACCAAAGCTATGTGATGCCCTGTGCTCTGGTGCCCCCTGCAGGACAGGAGCTCTCCATGTGGGTGACCGCATACTGGCTATTAATGGAGTGAGTCTGAAGGGTAAGCCTTTGAGTGAAGCCATCCACCTCCTCCAGGTGGCTGGAGAGATGGTCACCCTGAGGATCAAGAAGCGCATTGATGGTAAGAACACGTTAGCAACAAGAATTTGTGGGTGGTAAGAGTACATTAGCGTTAGTAGTTGTTGGAGGCAAGAGCGCGTTAACAGTAAGAATTTGCTGGTGACCCTAGTAGTTCTGGATGAAGTTTCTACAGAGCCCAGCATGCACGGGGGGTTCCCCGGCATGCCCCTTTTTAATGCAGTGATGTGTGCACCATACACCATACAGTCCCCTCTTCCCCTCTGAAACTATAATCCGAATGCTGAAAGGTTTTGTTTTTACTGGAAAAAGGCTCCTGTTTAATTGAGAGCAGAACAAAGCCATCCAAGCCAAGTCCAGAGGCATCAAATGAAGATGTTTTTCCGCTCTATCAGAAAGATCAAATAACGGGTTATTTGTACCTGTCTTTCGGCTGTTAAACTCACCAGAAAGACTGAAGAGTAGAACAGGAAAGAGGGTAGAAAGGATAATGTGTGTTTATTCGTGGGAGTTCTGGAATTTAAATGAGCTTTTTTTATGCTCTGATGAAATTTTAATTACCACCCAAAGGAAATGTTTCATTTCCTCTCCACATTTCATGATGCATGTTTGCATGTCCTGGACAAAGTGAAATTAAACCATTAATATTAATTTATTGTTAAATCTTGCTGAGAGATGGAAAACAAGTTTTTCACAGTTTTTCTCCCCCAACTGGAATAACGAATTGTGCTAAACGCATCTCCGCTCATCACTAATTCTCCTACTACCACTCATGGGGATGGTGAGGAAATACGGGCAATCTCTTTGACACCTTGGGGCACCCCCCTCTCTTTTCATGCAGCCAGCATGAGTAGCACAATGCTGCAAGCCCTCAGGCGCCCTGGGAGCTAGTAAGAGATGCTCTTTAGGGGAAAAACCCTGCTGATTTACCAACCCCAGCCCATGCAAACTGTGCGCCACTGCTGTGCTCTCCCAGTCAATTCAGTCACAATTGACTTGACATGATGACAAGCGCTTGACTGGAACCAGCAAACCCATGAGCCGCTCTGGAGTGACTCCACTTCATAGGTGTTCATAATTGCCAATGGAAGCAGTCTGATTGGGGCCAACCCCAATAGGACTAATTATAATTGCAATTAAATTCAATGAATGTGTTTATATAGGCTTTTAAAAGGCGTGTAAACCTCTCAAATGTAAATGCGAATGCAAATGAGTATTAAGCATTCATAAGGCAATGTAAATAAACAGAAGCATGGAAACCAGTTAAATCAGTTAAATCCGCTGCAGATTTTCATTAAAATAATTTCCTGTGGCATTTCAGAGGCAAGCGACGAGGTGAAGTCTGAGCTGGTGAATAATCTGTGCGACAGGGAGAACGAAACCACCAGCCTCCGGAAGATCAGCAAGTTTTCCGACATCTACTCCACCCTCCCCAGCGTGGACTCTGCCGTAGAGTCGTGGGATGGCTCCAGGCTAGACGTGGGCTATGGAGGCCCTGGTGAGGACTCCAGCGCTGGGCTGCGTTGCTGTGATGATTTGTACTCCTCGTGCCCTGTGCTTGTCGCTTCTTCTCACCCCTTGACCCCATCAGGTGCCGGCACCTCCGTCTCCCTGGATCCCGATGAGTGGCACAGGAATAAACAAAGGAACAATACGCCCTCTACAGGCAGGTGCAAGAACTACCCTTTCACTGAAGAGGGACTCGACAGTGACGCTGGGTAGGTTACGAGTCCCCAGGTAATTAAGGTATTCTGCTACCAGTCCACTGGCCAGCTCGTTTTACCTGAGGCTTGCAACCCAGACATATCTGAAATATGAGAATATTTTTCACAAATATGTTTTTTTTGTTCAAAAAAAGTTATCTAGAAGTGTTCTGCTCCCTGGCATCTGATTCTTGTTGTTCATGCCTCTCTTCCTGCCGTGGCACAGACTTGCCCTGGATCACAAGGACAGTTTCTGGTGCCAGGCCCTGGAGGACCTGGAGACGTGTGGGCAGTCTGAGCTCCTGAGAGAGATTGAGGTAAATCTACCCCACTTCTGTCCACTGTCTTCCATCCACGTCGACCTCCTCCGTGTCATTAGGCATGAAAGCTAAACCAGTCAGGGAAATTCGGAGGGGGGGGGGGGGGGCTTGATTTTAAAATTTAGTGAACTGTTGCAGTTTTTTCTCATGAAATATTGGAGTAATTTGTTAGTTTAGTCTTGTTTTCTGAGTCATATGAGACCCAGTGGTGTCCTTAAAAATGTTTTGCGCCCTACATTTACCTGAGCTAGTTGAGTCGTCAGGTGATTATTTCTATGTTTGCTTAGGAGTTGTTTGAGGAATTAGTTGTGCTTCTTGGTTTTGGTATTGTATGACTTTAATTTACGTCAATGTATCTTCTTTGTAACGTTACCCTAAATGAATGTGTTGGTCAGTGAAACAGACAAACAAACATTTTCTTGCCTGCAGGCCTCAATAATGTCTGGCAGCACTCTTAGTCTGGAGGTCCTTGGGCACAAGTCGCGTGACTCTGCAGGGCTGCCTGAGCCCTGCCTGCCTAGGAGCAGTGACGACTGGGATGGCAGTGTGGCGAGTGGATCCGAGGAGACTTGGACGTTTGGCAGGATGGAGGAGGAGATACAGGAGATCATGTCTCCCACCGCCCTGGAGCTGCACAAAGTACGGGTCTGGTTGGCATGGCAGTACTTCCTGTTTCTTGCAGGTCAACTGGAGAAGTGTCTTTTTCTCTAAAGGGGATGTATTTCTCCTCTGAAAGCATTCTTCCATCTCTGTTCTCCTTTCCCATTATATGATTGTGGTTAAAATGTTTCTTTTTCCCTAAAGTAGGATACTGACTGTGATCTCACCCTTAGGTTAAGATTGTTTGTTGTAGAGAGCATAGGTAATGTTAGTTTAGAGCTCATTGTGCATTGTGTCCTCTATGGACTATGATGTAATTCACCATGGAGTCAAGATAAACCAGCAGCCATACCATCCTGTGTCTTTCTTCTCCTGATGGCAGAAGCAAAGTAGGACTAGTTAATCTTTTGGATGAGACAAAAAACTGGAAGTGGTGTCAATGGTCCAGTAGGGGGCAGTCTTCCCTCTGTACCAAGCAAAAAAAAAACTATTCCCCAGTGCATCAGTGGGGACCCAGTGCTGCAGAAGGTGCAGTCTTTGAGATGAGATGTTAAAACCGAGATCCTGACTCACTGTGATGACATCCCATGGCACTTATAATAAAAAGTCGGTGGATCCCTTGTGTTCTGGACGACCTGAGTCTTATACTGAGGGATTATTAGATAGCCAGACTATTTCGCTATTAATCTCGTCAACTCCACCTCATCTTATGTGTGGTGAGAATTCTGGTGCAAAATGGCTGCCAGGTGCTAAATGTTGGTAGAAGGTTGAGTTTCCTACCCTTCAATGTAATGTTTTAGATCCTAAAAGGTACTGTAGAACTGCAATCCATTGTTATAATAAAGGTTCAATTAGTTTGTTTGGACTTTAGCATGGCTGGCTAACCTTTCCACTTGTAGGGAAGTTGTTATAGTGTGTGTTGGTTAAGGTCATGGGTTGGAACTTTGATCAAACCACATGGACGTGTGTTCAATCATTTCTGACCATGTTGGATTCAGGTAACCGTGACCAAGGACCCAGAGAGCCATGACTTTGGCTTCAGTGTGTCTGATGGCTACCTGGAGAAAGGTGTCTACGTCAACATGATTCGTCCAGACGGTCCAGCTGACTGTGCGGGGCTCAAGCCTTTTGACAGGATTCTGCAGGTACTGAGTTGTATTTGGTTGAGTTTGGAATCAGCTGGCAAGATCTTTGCCAGGTATTATACTTTTTAACTTGGCTTCCACTTCTGCGCAAGGAAGTGTAAAGTGTGTTTAGTGCAGGTGGTTGGGGAAGTGACCAGTGAGTAGGGTTAGGGTCAGGGACGTTCCCCAGTCAGATGTGGGTCGGCATCATTCATAGATGTTGGCACAAATTGCTCGATTTCAGGACTCAATGTCCCTGCATGAAAAGTAAATCACTTGTAGTAAAAGGTGAACAAGCTCACTACAGCTACCTGTCTGGAAAAAACTTATTTACAGTAAATCACATCCTGTTCCAGTGCAGTAAGTGAAAGGGCATTAAGAAAGATAGTGGTCATATGGCAGCAAGATAAATGCATATTTTAGTAAGGAATGTTATGATCTTGAATTAATGGCACAACATTTCGTTGTTGATTGAACATGGTATAATTAACACCGAAATATAAGGGTATCATACAAGGCAGGGGTGACTGTACAGAATCCACACCCTCCTCAAGATCACCTCATCAAAACGGCAAGCCAAGCAAGCCGAGATTGTTTCAGTATCAACATCCTGGGTGGGTTATTTATCATTAAAAGGATTCTTATGAGCACTGAACTTAATGCTGAGTTCAGTATGCCCTCCGTCATTGCCCTCCGTCATTGCCCTCCGTCATTGCCCTCCGTCATTGCCCTCCGTCATTGCCCTCCGTAGTCCCAGCAGGTCCTTTTTCAACAGGTGAACCATGTTCGCACCAGGGA
>JAOVYW010040820.1:0-19658 GCA_025775045.1 Hiodon tergisus | reverse complement strand
CCCCCCCCCCCCCCCCCCCCCCCCCCCCCCCCCCCCCCCCCCCCCCCCCCCCCCCCCCCCCCCCAACCATTGAATGTTTATATCTTGGTTCCAGAGGTTATAAAATCATGGCATTATTTACATTAAGGATTCTGACAAAAGCCATCTGAAGCTGTGTCAATTTCAGAAAACTGATTCCATAATAATAAGATCATCAAATGTTGATGCATAATCAAGGATATCAGTTGACACATTTTATTTTTTTAACACATCTTTATGTCTGTATCTCTGGTGGCGAAACCTAGCAGGTTAGCATTATCACCCATTACTGTTTAATGTAATATTTTAAAAGGTGTGATGATTTAAACCAATTTATTCATTATGCTTTCATGTGTATGTATTTTGATAACATCAAGTGCTGTCTTAAGAAATTAAGTAACACTTTTCAATGCCTCTGGTGGGTAACTCAGGGTTAGGGTTAGAATAGGACTTCCTTCCTCATGACTTTCCCCTCAAGCACAAGTGTAGATTAACTTATGAATTATATTTAGCAAAGTTAATCACATATCAAAAAATAATCAATTATGTAAAATTACAAACAACTTTGTTGAATAAAAATATTTTCAGTTTATGTAACCAAAAGGTTTTTATAACAGTTTGTAGTAATGGCCAGTAATTAAGCTTTTTGTTCTTGTTTTATGTTCACAGGTGAACAATATGTTCAATATGTTCAATGTCTAAAATCATGTGATATTTGTCATGAGTGAAAAGATTGTTATTGTAAAGTCATACCCTTTTCAAAGTATTTAAGCATGAATACCAAATGAACAGACCACCATTATCAACAGATTTATGCTAAAATGCACATAAAGATTCTCAAAATTATCCAGTATCAGTTGAGGAACACTTACATATTCTTTCTGTGAAGTAGATCACAATAAATTATGCATTGGTTTTTTTTTGTCAAGGAAGCAGTCGGGAAGTATAACGATTGATGAAACCAAACTTCAAGCCCAGTTATATAACCATCAAAATGTGATAGGTAGTTTTGGTAGGGTAGTTGCCTAAAAGCTTCTCCAAAAGGAATTTATCTTGCATTATATCACCTTTCTCTTACAATAGATAAGATTGATGTACTCACCATATACAAAAATAAGCACAGAACCATAGTTATTGACAGGAAATATTCAATGACAAATTTATAATAAAATAAATCACAGCAAAAACAATAGGATTCAACCTCTAATAATTACTGAAGTTAATTTGTGGCATTACAATCTCCAGTCCTATCAAATGCCATGTTGAACAATCAAATTTGAAGTCAATGTGAATTGCAGTTCCTGAGAGAAGAATTCAAGAAAGTGTCTATTAGAGTGTTATATTAGAATATAAAGACAGCTCTATATTAAACTCAGTTAAAATACACAGAATCACATGCTGTCTTTATATATGAATAATATTAGTTAATGATAGGGAAAGGCCGGTATCAGAACTGGTATAAAATACTGATTCATACCAGTAAAACTGTGCTTAAAGTATAGCTGAAGCAGCAATGACCGGGTCTGCCTGTCTATTCTTTAAACTGTTTGTGTTACTTGCCCCTGAGAGGGAGGTTTTTGTTGGAGTGTTTTATTTTCTTGTTGTTTATTAGAATGAGTTTGAATTGTTTGAATTATGCCAAAAAAAAGGTTTGAAACTTCCCCTAATGCCTTGTTCTCTGGCTGTTCTTGGGCCGAGCATGCCCCGGTGTCCTACAAATAGCTATCATGGTAATTTAGTGAAATGCTAAGTACAGAATTGGTCGGTAAATTGAAATGATCCCAATACATTGGATTATGCTTGTATTACTGCTGAACATGCAAGCATTCAATGAGGCCATTCTCACAAAAGTTTAGGTAATGTGAGACATGCTTTTTGGTTTCATGGGGGAACAGGATATTTTTTTATAAACAAAAGATTAACATACCTAAATATGAAATAACCTTGACAATAATAAAGTCCATACGTTTTCCTCCATTGAATACAATACAAAATCCAAATGAAATAAAATTCTTATACAATTTACTGTTTTCCTTCAAATGCTATTTTTTATATTTAATAAAGCAAATAACCACATACCCCCCATAACCATTCCTCATAAAAGTTCAACTTTAAATGCATTAAGTTTTAACCAAATCAGTATCTTGAACTGCTTTAATTCATAAAAGCAAATTAATATACGTGGCCCTCTTAACAGTTCAACGGAGCTGATTAATGAAACATGGTGTTAAAAAAATATAATTCATAATTAAATGTATAACGATTATTCAAAACTTGTAAAAACATTTGTGGCACACAGCTGGCAGCCACGCCCTCCCATGCTGGACAATGGACTGGCAGCAATGCTGAAAGGAGGGACAAGCCCTCTAATTGAACTTCGTCATGGACCTGAATGTGGTTTCACTAATGGTTATCACACTCAGGTGCCAACAAATTCCAAGAAAAGCTGGCTCAAGGGGAGAAGAACTGGATGGATGGACATGAACTGGTAGTTGGTTTTTGTAAGTGTCTTACTTGGTAGTTAATGTATTTATTTGTTGTTTATAAGAATACTCCAGTTGGTTTAAAATGATGCCCAATAAAAGGCTTGAAACCTACCCCAATGCCTCGTACTCTGGCCGCTCTCGGGCGGAGCATGCCCTCGTGTTGTTGTTACGTTCCTCACCCACAGTGAGTGTATATATAGAAATGTTCATAGATTGTCTGGCTGTATACAGTGCATCCGGAAAGTATTCACAGCGCTTCACTTTTTCCACATTTTGTTATGTTACAGCCTTATTCCAAAATGGATTTAACTCATAATTTTCCTCAAAATTCTACAAACAATTCAGTTGATTGGACATGATTTGGAAAGGCACACACCTGTCCCACTGTATAAGGTCCCACAGTTAACAGTGCATGTCAGAGCACAAACCAAGCCATGAAGTCCAAGGAATTGTCTGTAGACAGGATTGTATTGAAAAATATAAAATATGATACTTCTATTGACACAGTTGTAGGTACAACTTAAGTGCCTAAAGCTTTTGCACAGTACTGTATATGATGTCGAGATACATCTCTATTGTCATCATACCACAGTCACTCAACATAAGTCAGCTCTCTGCTGCAGGAGTGCACACGTACACATCACATAAATGCGCATTCCCTGTCTCCAAAACATTGCTGATGTTAAGCAAAACATTTTATGTATGAATTTTATGTATGAATACACTGTGTATCAATTTTGTAGTAATGCGAGCTTAGTAATGTTTGCATAACCTGAGAATGTCGTTGCCATAGACGCGTGCTCAGTGAACGCTATGGAAATTACTGAATTTTAAAGTTAGCAAAACAGAGGCCTCATAGCTAGATATAAGATTACGTTAAAACTTTGAGACTGTACTCACCTTGAAAGTTAAAGATGGATTGTTAAAGGCTATAAACTAGTTCTTAATCTTAAAACTGTACACTATAAAAAATAATATTAAAAAAACATTTTTTTTAAACTATAATACTAACGTTATTTAGATGTATTAAATATTTACACTATCAATATACACTAATACACTACAACATACACTAATACAAACTACTATACTAACAGTAATTATAAAAATACTAATCTATGCTGTTAAAAGTATACTGAAATCTCTATCTCTCTTGTCTCACTTACTCTCTCTCACAAAACCCACAAAGGCAACAGTCGCTACTCAGGCTATTAGGCACACTGTAGAGCACGAGATCGCGACCTCCTGGTTCTATTGTGTTACAGAGCGTGAACAATGGAAGATTAGCCTCGTCATACAGTTGATTACACATGTTTGGTGAGGGTTTATTATCATTGTATATGTTAAATTACATTGTTACTGCTCACATCAAACGACACAGAATTATAAAGTGTATATTATATTATTATAAAATATGTGTAGAGCTGTTTAAGTATGTAACTTAAACGTAGACAGTGCAGGTAATAGCCTCTGTGTACAAGCATAGTAGCATCGGGATATCAGGTTCTGGTTTACTTCCCGTGTTCATCTGCATCGTCCAAAATGTCAGTATTTACTAGATGTCTCCAAGATCTGCCTAAAATAAGCATCAGCGATGTCCATCGTATCGTTGATGCCTGGTCCCCTGCTCCAACAAGCAAGCCGAACAAGGGATTCAAACTCTACATATCGAGTTATCTGCACAACTATGAGGGTAAGTAGTTTAATCTAATGTTGTAGCGGCTAAACTAGTTAGCGATGTGTTCATTTTTAGTGTAGTATAGAAGCTTGTTTTTCTTAATTTTAAATGCAAACTGTATTATCAATTGTGTTACCTTTCTGCCCCTCTCAGTTTCTAATAAAGATCAGGACACGTCAGGGCATTGTGCTACAGGTCCATGAGGAAAGCTGAGAAACCTCACAGTTTGAGTGTATTGTGAAGGTAGGATTGATAAGCTTATCTCTTCTTTCTTATGTTCAAATGTAGCAATAATCCAACTAACAACCTAATGCAAACTTACTATACAACTATGGTAAGGTAATGCACCCAAAGTGTATCCCCATCTTCCATAAGGGACAAATATGATATTATCACATTTCATATTACAACACAAAGGATGAATATAAAAAAGCGGCCAGATGAAAGAGAGGGAAAGACACATCCAATCACTGCGGGCTCTGGATGGGAATGAACCTTGTGTGTGCATAATGTGTCAATAGAAGCCTGTCAATCCAATTAGGGGTGAAGCAGTACCCAGTATGTCAGAGTGGGAATTTTACACCCTCTGATTTAAAAAGGTTCAAGGTTCAAAAACCATGAAATAATTATTAAATTATTAAAAATAAATCAAAAATTGTGTGTTATAAGTTATTCTGCCTGAGGGAGAGTTCCACTCACTTTACATGTTGGGAGATAATCATGTTGGTCCTTCCCCATCCCACTCTCTGCATCCATGCCTCTCTGTAACCCCCTCACTCAGGCTGCCGTTATTTGCCTTGTTAGCATCCATTCTAGCCGTTAGCCTGATGGTCCTTTAGGGCTGCCACAACAAGCTAACACTAGCTAGCTACTTCTCGATAATAAAAAAAAGGAAACGTAAATCTGAAAAATCGTAAAGTTGTTTGCAATATGCACTTATAGACCGTATCAATCACTATCTAACGCTTTACCACCAGTTCATCACACTCACGAGCAATACATTGGTAGAGAATTGAAGACAATGTCAATATTGTATAAGATAAGATAAGATGATCATTTATTAATCCCCCTTGGAAATTCAAGATGCTACAGCAGCACAGGGGTAAGATCAGAAAATAAATCAAATTAAAAATAATATAATAATAGGAGGTATGGGGTTAAAAAAAAACGATTTCCGTAATAAATAACAATACAGTGCAAAAATTGTGCAAATAGAGTGCAGGTAGGGGATAAAAAACTATTATTGGAATACAAACAATCTGTAATAAGTTACTATACAGTGCAAGTAGTGTGAAAAAATGGAATGCAGTCCAAAAAGATTCCAAAACAGAGTCTGTCAGTTAGGTGCTGTGGCATTGTGGAGTCTGGTGGCTGATGAAACAAATGAGCCTCCTAAGCGCTTTAAGGCACGGGGCTGGATGAGTCTGTGGCTGAAACTGCTCCTGAGTTGCCTCAGTTCAGCATAGAGAGGGTGAGAGTGATTATCCATGATGGCTTTCAGTACTGGTTTTTGATTGGTCGGGAGGAAGTCCTCCCTTGGATGCATCATTTTACGTGTTTTAGCCAATAAAAGATTACATTAATTAAGTACATTAATTTGATATAAGATTTCTCGTCTAAGGAGGAAAACAGGAGCCCGTCCTCCTCTGCCCCCCACCACCACTTCACACAGCCTGCCCTTTCCCCTCTGCCTCCAGGTGTCGCTGTTGAAGTATTTTAATCAGCAAAGTTTTTTCAAAGAAGAGAATTCAAAAAATGTATTTTATTAATGATTCTGAGATTTGGTAATTTATTTCAACCAATTACTCTTTTTTAATATTTTGATCTCCCTCTTGCCTCTCAAAAATAGAGAAGGAGCAAACTCCTCTGCCTCTATGGACAAGCTTCCTCTATCAATATAGGTATTTATTACGGAAATGATAGCCCTTGGGCCTAAAAATCGCAGTAACAGCATGACAAATTACATAAATTATACAAATTATACATATACATGAGTTTTGATGACTACTTGGTGCTTCCCACTTTGCTAATCAAAGACCTTGGGGTAACAATTGACCCAGGTCTCTCATATGGATACATGTAAAATGTTAAAAATGCACCAAAAACAGCCAGAAGATCAACTTTACGCAGCTATATCTGTATGGGAGCCCAGGTGAAGATTTTCAGTTGGCTAGATTGGAGCTTTGCTTGAAAGACGTAAGAGATTTTCTATTGTTGAATTCTGACAAATCAGAAATGATCATCCTTGGCCAAAAAGGCCATCGTACAAGGCTCAATGACTATGTGCTGGACCTAGATGGAAAGCTGATAGAACAGTGTATTGGTTAAAGACCTTGGAGTTAGAATTGATCTAGATCTTTCTTTTGAACGGCATACTAAAGATATTGCTAGAATAGCATTCTACCACCTGAGAAACATTTCCAAGATTAGACATTTTTTAGGTGATCAGGATGCAGAGAATTTTATCCACGCTTTTGTTAATTCCAGACTTGATTATTGTAATGGTATATTATCAGGTGGCTCAAATAGAGCCACAAATACATTACAAGTTGTTAAGAATGCTGCTGCTAGGATCCTTACTAGACGTAAGAAATATGATCGGATCACACCAGTGTTGGCTTCATTACATTGGCTGCCAATAAGGCAGCAGGCTGATTTTAAGTTACTTTTGTAAACTTTTAAGGTTGTAAATGGGCTAGCTCCCTCATCTCTAACAGATATTATAGTCCCGTATGTCAAATCTAGATTACTTCGCTCACAAGAGGCTGGGAATCTATATATACCAAGAATAACCAAATCAAAATCTGGAGTCTCTTTCTATAAAGCAAGATTAAAAACGTATCTATTCAAACTTGCATATAGTCAATAGGGGGACTGTGACAGTGAAGGGATGGTGGCTATTAAAAATGTTTTGGTGATAAGAACCATTCCTGTTGCCGCAGCATCATTGGTGGTTCCCCCCTAGTCGGCAAGGTTCTGCCTTTGGTGGGGCGGGATGGGTTCGGACCACCTTCATGGCCATGTGTTGTTTCCGGCACTCACCCTCTTTGTATGCTGCCATAGATATATGTAGCTGTGACCACTCACAAAGTTTCACTTTTAAAATTTTAAAATTACTTAATTTAAGATCATCCTGCTTTCATAGATGAGCATTAACAATGTGCTATCTCTCTCTTTCGAGCAATCACGTGAGGCATCCTGCAGGACTGCATCACTTTCACCACAGCAACCAGTGGACCTTTAGACTAGACTCAAGCCATCTGGGCCACCACCGCTCTCCTCCGGATGTTACAATGTTTTGGAACTCCTCGACTGGAGGGCATCACACACTTTGAACATTAGATTGTTTAATTCAGCTCCTAATGCCGGCCAGCGGAGTATGGGCTCCCCTATTAAGCTGGGTTCCTTTCAAGGTTTCTTCCTGCCATCCTAGGGAGTTTTTCCTTGCCACTGTTGCCACTGGCATGCTTTTGGGGGGTCAGGCCTGGGACATATTGTATTTTCCTGTATGTAAAGCATCTTTGTGACATGGAAACGTGCTTTATAAAAATAAATTGACTGATTGATTGATTTGTACACAGAAAAACATTCAGTAGCAGTATTTAAAAATAACCTGCAATTGCTTGAGAGTGTTTTCACCTAAAGCTGCTTAGTGAGGGTCACTTTTATATTTCTTATAGATTTGTAGTGGTGACCAACCCCTAGAATTTTTCAGTGAAAATAGCAGAATGCATTTCCTCTGGTAGTATGGTCAATGACGATCTCCAAGTAGCCTTCTCTGAATTTTTAATTGTGGACCATGTGGGATGGGGCCGTGGGGAGCATGGAGCCTCAAAAATAAGACCAAATCCATGTTTTCTTTCTGTGGCCGGAGTGACGTTCACAGCAGGCATAACACTATGTTAACGGGGAACAGTCATTGGGCAGCACAGCAGCCAACAGGAAGCTAGGGTGACCACAGACGTGCCTGAGAGTTCCGTGGTTGGATAGCAATTCGCTGACCAAATAATCACAACGTAATCAAGGCATGATTTTTATAAAGGATCTGTTGGGTAGGGTGAGTCTAAATTCCAGAAAACAACCCAAGACTTGGCCTTCTACACAGACATGGCTTAGAAAAAGTGCAGCCCTGGCTGGTCTTTTTTTGTCTAGCAGAGAGACCAATCATGGTAGACTGGTGGTCATGATTAAACAAGCTTGGATATTTAGTAACTTCACAGGTTTATATGGCGAAAACATACTTCACCAACTAAAGTGCTGCTAAAAAGCCAAAGAAGTATTTCAATGGGCAGGGCAGGAAAAGAGTAGCTGGAAGAACTAGCTGAAAAGAGTCGGTCCAAACAGTTCCCACCAGCTAATCAGCCACCAACTTGAGGTTAAAGTACTCTGAGATCTCTCTAAGCTCCAGGAGGCCTGAAACAAATGTGGGATGACCACAGTCTGCTATGAACCACTGTCTATAAGACTGGCGCAGCGTTGTCATTTTAGCGTACTGGTAAATATATCAAACCTTTTACCTGAAGGTTGTTGGTTCAAATCTAAAAAATCTACCTAAACTAAAACGCTTAAACTGAATTATTTGAGAGTAAATGAATGCAGTCAATTTTGTGTGCCTGACACCTACATTTACAGGTTGTCCCCAAAGATAATTTTGCTTCAAAACTTTACTTATAAAAGTGAGGGAAATTATATAATTTTTATTTGAGATTAATTAGAATTTCCATCACCTTGAATACCTAGGATATGATGCACCCTCACTTTTAAGAGGTGTCATCAATTTGCGACAATATAGGCAAGTCATGAAAACAGGCTGTTATCCTGTATTCTGGTTTTTGTATCATTTGCTAACACACTCCAGGTTTGATATGAAAATTTCTGAGGAACATAAGTTAAACTCATTAGGGGATGGCTCCTCATTAGAACATGTGCAACATACCTGAGTTTGGCAGAATGGTTGAATAAAAATGACATCAACGAATCACCATGCACCCTGTTTTTTTTTTTATAAACCACAAGCTGTAAGAGGGATTTTTCCCTGTCTGATTAAATGGTAACGCTACAAAGAAATCGCTGCTTTGCATCAAAAGGACAATGCACATTGTGTAATTACCAAATGCATACTATGTATGCAGCTCGGGAGATCATAATTCAGATAATAAGTTTCTTTGTTAAATTCACTGTCACCACTTCCCCAAATCCTAAACCTAACCTCAAATACAACCCTGTATTTAAGGAACCAAGGGCACTTACGAAGCAGATACAAAGTCACAGTCCACTCAGCTTTTGAGAATTGAACTTACAACTGCACATCTACAATGTATGTAAAGTGGAATGTAGTGCTGGAAAACGTTTTAAACAAACAGGTTACGAGGCAAAACCTCAGCTGGCAGAGTAAGGTGCCAAAAAGGACAAAAGGTTTATGCGTTTCTTTCTTGTATTTGTAAGTATTTGTCAAAACTAAAGGAATAGACAGTTTCTCATATAAAATTGCAAAAAATCATTACTATTAATCACTATTAAAATATTTTTAAAAGCTTAAATCTGTTGTTATTTTACCACAATTTAGTAGGAAATTTTATTGAAACACAAAAATAAATAAATGACAGGCATGATTTTGTTTTTGACCACAACATATCTTTCGGATTTTTCCTCTTGTGGTGACCATTAAAGTGTATTTTTTTGGCATGCTGGCCATGTCAGAAGATGTGCATCAAATATCTATTCGAGAAAATTTTCCAACGGAAATTCGACGGTCTCTACCGCTTCTCTCATATTTTCTAATTAGGAAAGCAGAAGGGGGTAATCGCCCAGGGGCCCAGCGATTTTGGGGGCCCCAGCGGGTGAAGCATATGGTAAAATAAAACCATCATCCACCACCACCAATACCAGTGTCGTGTTGGGTGATAACTGTAACTACATTGCTGAACAACAAGGGTGTTTATTATAACATTAAGGGGGTATATACAGATAAACAGTTGCCCCGCAGTTCCACTTCAGACCACTAATAACGTCCCTAAAACTACAACATTACACCATTCTCCCTTTCTTTAACCGTAGGAACTCTTTTGCATAACAGTAAGTGGTGATAAATTATTTCTAAAATGAACCTTTTTTTTTTTAGCATTTAACACAGTTTCTATTTCATTATTATTTTTACCATACAGTACCTCAGTTGATAGCCTTTGATCAGTCCCTTATTTTCTTACAGGTCAAGTCATTAAGGCCTACTTCTGTAAGACTCCACCTGTGCCCTGTTCATGATAGGTTGGGTCAGTCTCTGCTGTTTTCATTGGCACCAGATGAGTATGGTGTGCGGTCTGCTGGCAACAAACAGATATCACCTTACCCTCTTGTCTTGTATTGACGATCCACCCCGTTTTTTTCCCCGTTATGACCAGCCACTCTGCCTCACCGATGCTCTAGGGAAACTTTTGTGTTGGGACATGTGTGAATCTATAGTTCGCTGTATGGCTCTTTTCGTCCTGCCCAGAGGACTGTGGTCTGTTGGCGGTTATCAATGCCTTAGTTAGCAAATTTCAGATGTTCTATGACATCTGTAGGGTAGGGCTGAGCAGTCTCTGGAGAAGTATTGTGCACGTCTCTATTACTAATGAGTAGTAGTCTTCAACATGAACAGGTCTGCACCCAAAGTGTCCTCTAATTTGCTTTGCATAAGTGTTTTTTTCTGTTTGGTCTCTTCAACACTGACTGCCAAGCCCTGGCCACCATGCATTTGAGTCATTTGACCATGATGACGCTTGTGTGTTTTGTCTTGTTTTTCATTGTGGATATGATGACTAACCATGAGCTATGCAACAGAAGACACCATGCCCAGTTGAAACAGCTCTAAAAACAGTACAGAAGCATTTCAGTGCTAAGGCTAGTCTGCTACAGTCTGGCCATCCATTCATGTTGTGTTTTGCAAACTAAGAGCAAACACTGTCTGCACTAAGCTGTTCCCTAAGCTCTGCTGTCAGGTAGCAATCACTCACAGGTAAGTTTTATTTCTCTGCATCAGTGTATATGTTTCTGTCCATCATCACATCACTGGCGCTTCTGCTCACACTGTGCTTCACAGGTGCGCAGAGAGTAAGGCTTTTGGCTGGGATAGTGTGGTAAGGCTTTTTCCTGAGACAGGCCTGATTGGGTAGGCATATCTCACGAGCCGTGTCCTGAACCTTGGTATTCTTGATGGAGGCTTTTCCTCCCAGCAGGCTCACATGAGGCTTGTGATCCATTTCCCGCTGGAAGCGACATCCAAAGACGAAGTCACAGAATCGTTCGCAGTTCCAAGGCTTCATTTTCATCCTGTGCATTATGCTGTACTGTCTCCATCAGCGACCTACAAGCATGCGCCACAGGTGACAACACATAGTCCTGTTTTCAAAGCATGACTGCCCCCAGCCAAAATGATGATGCAGTCACCGATATTTTGAGCTCTTTGTTGCGGTCTTAAAGTGTAAGAAGAGACACGGGGGAGAGATCTTGTCAAACTGATGAAAACTGCTTGCTGCTCACATCCCCAGTACCACCTGCTATACAGACTTTGTCAAACACAAGTACGTATATTGGAATACAACCACACACACAGCACTAATGTTAGAGTGGGAAAATTTCTGGATCCATTTCTTGAATCAGTGATGCATACTGTTGATGGAGTTAACATTTTTGATTTGCCACTACGTGACATTCAATTTAAAAAAACACTATATACCGTTATCAACACCAACAGAAAAAAAATTGTCAAATGCAATCAGCATTCAGCATGAAACATTTTTTATCTTTGCCCAATCTGGCAACACTGCTGGAATGAAGGTGACTTGGTCCTATGCATGGCCAATCCTTCAGACAGAAGCCGAAGTGGTCCCACACAGTAGCAGCTTTAGGGGAATGCAATCCCTCTTCAGTAAGACAAAAATGCCTGTAGGGAAGGGGCACCATAAAATATAGCATGAAATGACCCAAGCAACACTGAAAAACTGAAAACAGCTTGACCACATCATCTCTTCTGATCTTATGACAGGGCACAATCTTTAAAGTTATGTATGTCAATGCGCTACTTCTACTGTTGGTAAGCAATCAAGATAACGTTTTGCATGGGTCCTTCCATATTACTAACGCCGTACACCTTACAATATTGGAACCACTGTACACTTTAAAATGAATGGATTGATAGATAAGACTTGTTTCATGTGATAAATAGCTTATATTCCTGGCTTTAAATGACCTGTATCTTGAAAGTACTTGAAAATACATTGAAATACCTGTTTGACACAGGTCCGGTGTGTTGAAGACCAAGGAAAAGCTATTTGTAGCCACAGGAAATAATTAGAATCCAGAGACAACCTTTGGAGAGGTCACATTCTGCATAGACCTTCTAGGGTACAGGTGACTGACAACCTGATGTGACCTTCCTGACAATTTTGCGCGAGGAGCCCACTTCTCTGGGGCCTGCCAAGGGTTTTGTCCTAAATTTGGAGCAGGTACGAACCGATAAATTTACACTGGCTAAACAGGAAGCAGTTAACAGAGAAACTAGAGAGACAGCTCCTAGGGTAGCCTTTTATTCTCCACACGGATGCGGTGACATTTGCACCCCTCTCCCACGCATTGGCAATAAACGGGGCCTTAACTGTACCTGCGACTTTTCACAGATGCCCCTCTGGAGAGGCCAAGCCTTTTCACATGGTGGAGCGGTGTCTCGGAGGCACAAGGGAAATATTTGTTTTGCTCTCTTCTAGAATGGCTACATCCCGTCACCCCCCATGCGCTTCTTCTGTCACCGGCCAGAACCCCACCCCCGGTTTATGAGCTCTCACACACAATTCTGAAACCAGAACTGGGTTCCAGAAACTGAAAAGTGTATGCCACCAGCTCAGAGTTCTTACCAATGCGAGTGGTTTGAAACATTAAAGACAGGCCTCTATCCAAAACAAATGACAGTTAGGGGGAATGTGACCGATTCAAGGCGGCCAAAACCATAAGCCAAAAAGAAATAGCAGGCCCAGATGACAGCCATACGGAATTGCAGACACAACTGGGCACCTTTTTCATTGCAGTTATAGATTTCAGGCACCATTTCGAGGAGCTCGCAAAGGGATACTGTTTGACCTGCTGAGAACAAGCAGACATCCGCTCACGAAGGCCCCGCCAGGACTTGAGGTTCACTTAACATAACGGACATGTTTCAGCCAGGCCCATTTGTGTTTAAAGACCAGCTTGACAGAGAGGGTGATAGAGAGGGTGCCTCCACGGGCAACAGTGGTCAACACTGCCCTCACGTGCTCTGCTCCTGGACCCACCCATCAAATGCTCGAGGGCAAGCACCAGCTGGGACGCAAAGCATCAGCCACACACGAACACTCGTGGAGCCTTCTCTGGCCCAGACAGTTTGGCATTGGTCATGGAAAAAAAAAAACCATTATCCCTGAGAAATGAGTCATTGAGCACACGGCAGATCCAAAACACTCTGGCAGCGGCCCATTCAGATCCCACATCCCTGTGTTTGTTAGTCACATTCACATGGCCTGTATTGAGTGACCATCGGGCAAAATTCTCATACTACCAACATCAGGCGCAGTACAGGACCTGTACTCACCTTTGTATGCAGAAACTGCTAAAGGCTTACAGACTAAGCCATGGAAAGTTGGAGGTGATTTTTTGTTGTTTGTTTTTAGTCAGCCCTTAACAAAACATTTGATCAAGATATGACATGGACTGTGTGATAAGCGCATTGAATGCACTAAATGGCCAAAAGTATGTGGACACCTGCTCGACCTCTCGTTCCAAAACCATGGGCGTAAATATGGACTTGGTCCCCCCTTTGCTGCTGTTACAGCTTCTACTGTTTTTTCTTTTTGTAAATTTGGAATTACCAATGAGTTTTGGACTTTCATTCCAAATTGGAATCACCAATTGTGCTAATGCTAATGCATCTTGGCTTGTCATCAAAAACCCTGCCGCTACACACAAGGAGGGTAGTAAAAAAAAGTAGGACTAGCCTCCTCCAATCCTAGTCGGGGGGACAGAAACCTCTCTCACCTCACCTCATAATGGAATTCCACCTGCATCTGTTTTCCTGCCCCGTTCCTCATTCCTCATTCTGGAGATGTTTCACTGGAAAAAAAACAATGGCTTTTGGTCTTTGGAGGCAGCGCCACAGCTGGGGAAGGACACTGAGTGCGATGTGAAAGGACTGCTTTACCTGTCCAGCCCCGATGCACGCCTAAACTAACTGTGGCCAACTCACACCTGGCACAGCACTACAGGGCGCCTTGGCACTGGCTCCACCAGCTGACACAGGGGAAACTGGCCCCAAATCTCACCTGCTCCAACCAGAGGCTTAGTTTGTCTGCATGTGCTTCATTAGCTGTGGTTTTCTCCAGTCATCTGTATGGCCCAGGGAGTATGAATTCTCAAAGATAACATGATTCTCCCTAACAGCCAACAATGAGCCTCCCATATATCATTCTGATTCACAAACAAAAGGAAAGGATATACGTATAACTTATTTCTAGCAGTTAAAATCATGCTACTGTATTGTCCTATAAACCTTGAGATCAGACTTGGATCTTTTTTTGGAGTATGCAGTAGGAATTCAACACACAATGGGGCCGTGCTTAACAGACAGAAAGATCTGCTGCTGTAGCATATTCTGGATTAAGTAATGGAAAATAAAGGTTCTCATAAACCGTTCTGTTAAAATTGCATCTCTACAATGTGCTTTGCTTACAGACAGTTGTCACCATAGATCAAACCTGCTCCCTCCTTCTCCCAATCGACTAGATTTGGGTAAATGTGAGCCTAAAACTTGTCTTTATGGGGGTTGTGTCTTAAGCAAATATCTGACAGAATGTTTGTTGTCTGGGAAAACAGGCAAAACTCCACCATGGACTATTATTGCCAAACTAGAAGTCTTACATTCTTTTGCTTGGATCACGGGCCTTCCTTTAACAACGCATTCCCCAACCCGGATACCCATTCCTCATGCTGTGTGTAAACTTTCACATTTGCATTATGGACCACAAGAGAGCTTTACTGCTTCAACACAGTCATCATTAATTGCTGCCGACAGGCAATATCATTCCATAACGGTGCAATCACGTAAATAACACAGAAAAATCAATAAACCTAAACCACATGTATCCATTAAACTGCATGTTACAGTGGGCAGGACACACATGTTGGCTCGATCTGCGTAAAAACAAAAACAAGTACACGTGGAATATAAATAAACCCACACCCATCTCAGTGAAGGACCATGCTAAATTTTTAATGCTTTTGTAAATGGCAAAGCTGCGTTCTGATTGGAGCGTTACATCAGAAATCACCTGGGCCTCAGCTACGTACTGTTGTTTCCATTCGCTGTGCTGACCGCTTCCCTTGTCTCTCATTGGGTACACACCTCTCTTACTAATCTGATCTCTCCTGAACCACTGAGAAAATTACATGGCATAGGACCAGCCCCCTCACTCACTGACACTTCAAGAATCTGTCAAGAAGATTGGAAAGAAATACTCGCTGTGGCTGTTTGAAAAAAAGGAAAGGATTGGGTGGACCCTGAAAAGCTCAGAGATCCCAACCGTGTTCCATTTTTCTGCCGTTCAGCAACAATTCGAAAAAACCGAATTCGAAAAAATTTTTTTTTGCCGTTCCAAGGGATACAAAGTGCCGCTTTTTGTATGCACACAAAACAAGGGCTTTGTCAGAACTCCTGCCTGCGGGGCATCCGTGTGGCCAGTGGATTTTCCCTGTGCAGAGGGGGGCGAGATGCAAAACCTGTGCTTATACTACTTCACTGACTGGCAGAGGTTTGTTTTCCTTTGTTCTGTTTCTCTTCCTTGCAGCCCTTAATTCTCAGCTGAGTGAAAAGAGTGAAGGTACATCGCCCAAAACAAACACGCAGATAAAGTTGAGGTGAAAAGAGCGGCCGGTCTCCCTCGTCCCACCCTCCGCCCCCCGCGACCCATGACCCCGTTCATTATATGTGCGTGGAGCAGGGCATGGGGGACACGCACTATTTGAGGTTCTCAGGGTGCCTGACCCTAGCATCCTAGCATCCTGCCTAATTGCCTATAGGCCATTGTTTATTAAGGGAGTTTATGGAGTAATATCACTTTGGCAGTTTTCCAGAGCTGCCCCAGAGAATAAACAGTAAATATATAATATATCCTGTGGGATTAAGCTAAAAAAAATTGCTTTGGTTATGCGTTTTCCAAAAGGAGCTGTTAGCCGTTTATATACATGTTACTTTTTTGCCACTAATCTACAATAATATACAGATATAAAACCTCAAAATGCCTCCTCTTATATATTTCAGGATTATTTATTCACTCTAATATCACGATAATTTAAGATGAATGATGAAGCAGAAAAGCCAGGCGCTGAATGGGTGAATATCTATAATGGTAAACAATGAAAAAGGGAAAGAAATGTAAAACACAGGAAGCAGGAAATGTTAACACTTTATCTGCATGGCTTTTATATCTGTAGCCGTATTGATTGTTCTATTGATATAAAATTGCATATCTACGCTAAATAAATAATACTTGATTTTACCTATAGGAGATGTATGTTTAAAAGGGCAGAAGAGGGAAATCTTTACATTGTCACCACTACCCCTGAATGACCACCAGAGAGTAATATAGAGCAAGATTACCAAATTTAGAAGAACGGACCGCTTTTGCCTAAAATTTGCAGAGATGCGAGGGATTGATTCACCAACTACAATAAGAATGTGATCTTAGATTAAAATTGAGCTACTGCTGTTTTGAGATGAAGACACACACACACACACACACACACACACATATATATATATATATATACACACACACACACATCCTGAGGTCAGTGAAATCTGGACTGCTGTCCCGGAAACTTCTCTGTGGCCTTCTCTTAGTTGAGTAATAAAGTAATATGTGCTCCATGTGTACGTGCTAGATCAGTCAAGATTTCTGTCTGTGTGACGCTAAGAAGGTGTTCTCAGTCGCGAACGTCAGAGGAACCTTGCTTGTGTCCAATAGAACTGTAAAAATATTTTAGCAGAACGACTGCTAAAAGGAACTAGACCATTTTCCATGTCTCCAAACTGAAGTATGCGCTGAAAGAATTCAGAATGAATTGTATCATGTAAAATCCATTAAACAAATTTCTAATTGGGCACATCAAGTGTGGAAGTCATATTTAAAAGCCATCACAAACAAAACATTTTCCAAAGGGTCCAAGGAAATATTTTTTTGGCAATTACTTATAAGATATAATATACATTTATTAAGTTGAGTCAAAAAGCTGCACAAAGCTGTTTTCTGTAAGATTGTAAAGTGTAGAAAGTTGAAAACTGTGCCTTCCTTACTCAGATCTGGACACAGAAGTCAAATAAAACAACATACTAATTTATAGCTAAAACACACTTTTAATAGGGCTAAGAGAACCAAAGGATATTAAGGATACCAAATAATTAAGAATAAAATAAACAAAAGTTGCAGAGGCACCTGTTAAAAATGTATACACACTATTTGTCTTGGTAAAACTACAATACTAAAAAATGTAACGTTCCTCTGCAATCTGTTAATGTTAATTACAGCAAAATAATTTGGACAACGGTCTTTCTGGATCACAAATTAAATGGGAATGTGAAAACAGACCCCATCCAACACTTTATGATTACAATTTAACACCAAAATGAAGAATCAGGCTAATGCCAGCCTGTCATGCCAACCTAAATTCACTTTCCGGATTCTGTACCCAATCACCTACTCCGTCATAAATTGTAATTAAAAACTGTTATCAAAAACTGTTACTCCATCATAAACTGTTGAGCATACCAAAATCAAACACGTTTTTTGCCTTTGCCTCTCCAGAGAGTCTTGAGAATCGGTCCAGCCCGGACGACTGCTGATACGGCGGACTGGTGCCTGCGCTGTTGTGCGCTGATGCAAGCAAGGCAGCTGTGCACCCAGGAACTGAGCTTTGCACATGTTCCAGCTTAGTCGCAAAATTCCAGAGGAAATTGACTTTCCCCGCAAAGAGCAGTGGGAGATCACACCGGGGCCTCGAGTGCCGCACACCTCTGGAAAGGGGAGAGCACCAACCGAGAAGTGCAACAACCGGGGAGCGTACCAACCAGGAGCGCTCCAACCGGGGAGCTTGCTTCCCCCATTCCATCAGCCCAGGGGTGGAAGCGCTTCACCTTGATCTCTTTTGGATGCAAAGGGGGTAAAGGACAGTCGCTGCGGGGTGGGAGGGGGGGAGGGGGGCTCCGCAGGCTGCTGCCAGGGAACACGAAAAAGGCATGAGAAAGGTCACTGGTTACCCGAGTGAGGGAAAAATGTCCCAGCTGCTACAGGAGACCAGAGCTGTGTCAGGTGTTTCTCAGAAAAAGTGAGCTAAGAAGTCCTATTGGTGGGCCCCTACAAAACCAAGCATAATTTTGCCCACCTTCAAAGACATTTCTTTCTAAAAAAACATTCTTAAATAACAAAAAGTTTTGACAAAGAAGTGATAAACTGTGATTTACCGTTCATCTTGTCATTATAACACTTTACGCTCATTGCTAGGAACTTTCTGAGCCTTTGTAACTTGCCTTGACCCAGCTAAAACTCCCATAAGTTTTCCTTTGGCATGACAGAGTTCATGGAACAGAGTAGTGTGATGCTATCCATATATACTATATATATATATATGAACATCACTGTTGCACCCAGCCAGCCACCCCCAGCTGGTTAACCTTAACCAGGAATGTACGCAGAATCTCATATAGGTAACACAGCAAAGCACTGCCAAAAAGCACTTTCACCAACACACACACACACACACACACACACACACACACACACACACACACACACACACACACACACACACACACACACAGTATGAAAAATAAGAAAAACTGAGTAAAATTTCTCAGTTAGGCATTACCTTACTACCTTGCTAGACACTGCAGTTCAGGAGAGCTTTTATCATTTATCAAAGGCCAAAAAAACAAAAATACGAATTATGAAAATAATAACAGTGATGATTATTATATGCATTTTATATCCGCTTACCTTGATCAGAGGCTGTGTAAGTGAAACGATCACTGTAGACAAAGAACCCTGTAAAAGAACTCTGAACAGCAGCAAGCTGCATGGTCTTGGCTTTTATGCACAGGTGGGTGGGGCTAAATTATTCTTCTGAGGAGGTGGGCAGAGGAAGAGAGGTAGGCATGGGGAGAGAGAAAGAGACTGGGGAGAAAAGAGAGAGAGAGAGAGAGAGAGAGAGAGAGAGAGAGAGATAGAGAGAGAGAGAGGGGCAAGGGGAGGGAGAAGAGAGAAGAGAGGGATGGTAGAACGAGTGAGACTCGCCTGCATGATAGAGAGAGAGAAAGCCAGGCCTGTGTGAAGAGGGCAGTGTTGGTGTATAAAATTCTGAGTGTCTGTGGTTGTCTCTGTCAGCACATATATTCATTATAGACAGTATATACAGTATATATA
>JAOVYW010040809.1:0-26473 GCA_025775045.1 Hiodon tergisus | reverse complement strand
CTATATGGACGTCAGCCGATGTTAGCCTACGGAGACTATGTTACAGCTCAGCTATATGGACGTCAGCCGATGTTAGCCTATGGAGACTATGTTACAGCTCAGCTATATGGACGTCAACCGATGTTAGCCTACGGAGAATATGTTACAGCTCAGCTATATGGACGTCAGCCGATGTTAGCCTAGGGAGACTATGTTACAGCTCAGCTATATGGACGTCAGCCGATGTTATCCTACGGAGAATATGTTACAGCTCAGCTATATGGATGTCAACCGATGTTAGCCTACAGAGACTTCTGTTAAAGCTCAGCTAAATGGCCGTCAGCCGATGTTAGCCTAAGGAGACTATGTTACAGCTCAGCTATGTGGACGTCAGCCACATAGCTGAGTTAAATGACAGTTTAACATCAGCTGATGTCCATATAGCTAAGCTGTAGCATAGGCACTGTTTCCCTTTCTTTTGTTTTATCTTTCCAATCATTTTAAGTAAAAAAAAACTCAAATTTTGGCCCTGGCTTATAATGGGAATGACTCTGGTCTGGCAACAATTATTGGGCAACTGGAGTCTTCAGGAAAGGAAAATGTGTCCTCTTTGAAATCCATTTAATTATCAACAAAATGTATTTTTACAATTGAATTGTCACAAAGTGCTGAGCAGATCAGAGATAATAAAAGAATCGGGTGAAACTCTGGGGGAAAAAGTGAAAAAATAATTCCCTGACCTTTGAACCTAAAACAGTTTATGCTTCATTTCAGGTAAATAATCCAGAAAAATGGATGCCTTTTTAAATTATTCATTTAAAAAAATTAAATAAAGAAAAATATACCATAAAATCAACGGGAATCTGACTCACCTTTTATTCAAACAGGCATCATGTTATTTTATGGTTTTTTAAATATTTTTTCTGCCCCTGCGTGATGGTTTACTTTGGCCCCATGTTGGAACATAGGCACCAGCGTTTACACTGCCACTTCTGATGCCGGTAACACCAACGGCTAAGCCTCCAACAGAAGCTTGACACAAGGGCTATGAAAACATGGTCCAGCCTTGCTCTCATTAAGTATGTTTGTTTCTTGAGTCTTGCTGTCCTTAATATCTGTGCCTGTTTACTATAATTGAACACGCGCACAACTGTGTGCCTTTTATTCACAAGTAAGTAAAAGTGTTCTGGGTTGCAACTCATGATTTTGTTCTTCAAATGGATCCATCAGTTTCAGCCCATATTCTCTGCCTACTGGGGTTAAAACTGAATTGAACTCAAGCACACCGCCCTTCCCTTTTTCTGTTGGCTCCCACAGCACGCTCCTGTTTTTTAACGCGTGCTGTGAACAAAGACTGACTTTTTAAAGCTGCACTTGACTCCAGTTGAAGTGTATTTTATCTGTCCATGTGCTTGTTTGACGTTTTTAATTTGATGTTTCTTTGTGTCACATCCGGACAGGCCTTCACACAGTTGTTTGTGTATGATAAGGGTCAGTTGTATCCTCTGTATCCTTGTACTCTCTACTAGGTCAAACCTGACCTGGAAAAAATGTAAATATAATTCTTGGTTTCCTATGGAGGCAATTAAGGCGCAGTTTTTGTTGTTTCTACCATAATAAAGGGATTAAACTGGTGGTGACAAGCCAGAGATTAGAATCTTTATTAGTATAACAAGTCCATCTTCTTGGATTTATGCTGGAATAATACTGAAGCGGTTGTAAAATCCTTCGCCGCTGTGCTGGAATGATGAAAGAGTGAAAGTATTAGTACAGCCCGGTCTCTTCCAGGATCAGGTGTAAGAACGACAGGAGCCAACCGCCACAGCATTGAATCAACAACAGAACATTCCTCAGTGGCATTAGAAAATATTTAGTGAGCGAGAGAAGGATAATCTCTCTGCCTGAATAACACGACCTGTTGGATGGCCTACCGACAGGGCTGCTTCCTGGAATGTGTGCACACCACTCGACCCTAACCTGTGTGCGTTGTTGAGGCAGAAAGCTCCTAACCCACATGAAGCCCCCCCCCCACTTCTTACCTCTTCTTTCACTATCTCTCTCTCTGCAGACTGACTTTACCATGTCAAGCTGCAGAGACATTACTGGAGCAGAAATGCTAATGGCCATCTCCTGCTGCTCCGGGCTACCAGGAACCATGGCACCCGAATCCCTCACCTTCTGTGCCGCGTGACAGGGACCATGGCACCCGAATCCCTCACCTTCTGTGCCGCGTGGCAGGGACCATGGCACCCGAATCCCTCACCTTCTGTGCCGCGTGGCAGGGACCATGGCACCCGAATCCCTCACCTTCTGTGCCACGTGGCAGGGACCATGGCACCCGAATCCCTCACCTTCTGTGCCGTGTGGCAGGGACCATGGTACCCGAATCCCTCGCCTTCTGTGCCGCGTGGCAGGGACCATGGCACCCGAATCCCTCACCTTCTGTGCCACGTGGCAGGGACCATCGCACCCGAATCCCTCACCTTCTGTGCCGTGTGGCAGGGACCATCACACCCGAATCCCTCACCTTCTGTGCCGTGTGGCAGGGACCATCGCACCCGAATCCCTCACCTTCTGTGCCGTGTGGCAGGGACCATCGCACCCAAATCCCTCACCTTCTGTGCCATGTGGCAGGAACCATCGCACCAGAATCCCTCATGTCTTAGCAGGCAAAGCTGAAATCAACAGGCGACGGCGTTTCACAGATGGGACTCCCTCTCCCTGTCACTGTTCTCGCTGTCTCCAAACATAGTGAACAAGTCAGAGCACCCAGAATCTCTCGGTAATCATTTCCATTATTGCCTGAAGATACTGGCCCAGGCTTGTCAAAATCAAGATAATCTTTAGGTCTCCTTCACTCCCTAAATGTGGTTCGTGGTTTTTAATGCATTTCTGCCAGTCACGGAAAGTTTTTTTTCTCTACTTGTTTTCAAATAGATGCCAATCGTATTTGGATTTTAATTGGTGGATGGGGGATGAATAAATCTGTCCTAGTGTGACAAGCATGGTGACAAGAGCATTGAGCCATTTTGCATCAATTTTTTTTTTCTTTGCAAGAATTATTTACAACGTTTTTGTGGGATTTCTGTTTGCACTCACGCCCACGTCAGCATTTCTGCAGCTAGCAGAAATTTTTTTCTTTCTACATTCTTATTCTACTGATCAGATCTTATCATAAAGGTCTGGTTGTTCAGTAGTTGTTGGTTTTTTTGGTAACTCTGAGTTAACTGTATTTACTTTTGGTTAATGCATCCCTGTGCATGTATCTGTCAAAGTAGCAGGAAAGAATACATTTTGATTGAAAGTGGTTTAAAGGCCTTTTGATGAATGTAAACTTTAAGTGTTTTTGGCCAGGTGTCATTCGAGGTAATCACAATGAGCGGTAGATAATGCTTCTTTTCATGACCAATTCCTGGGCCTTGCAATGGGGCAGGCTGGGCAAGGACTCTGAGTGGTGCCCTAGGCTGAATGAAAAAAAAAAAAAACGGCATGGAAAGTATTTCCTGAAATGAAATTCAATCTCATTTCCCTTTAAATAGCAGAATGTAGACCTAAGGGACCATCTGAAAAGTCTCGGTCGGAGTCCTTTTTTTAAAGTGGAGAAAAACTGAAAGTGTTTGAAGTGTATTAGCTGAAATTGATGCCATGCTATGAACGATTTAGAATCTGGAAATTAAATAATCTTTATTGATATTTTATCACTCCTTTCACATTTCATCGTGAATGCATTTATACATATTAAAGTTTTGCAGTGTGATTTTTTTTTATCATCCACCTTATGCAGAAATAATTGAGTAGTCTCAAACATGCTAATTTATAGATGGCAGCTGATCCATTTGCCATACTTTGTGCATATTTGAGACATGTTTGATTTGACAGGGTGTGCTTTCATTCATTTTAAGTCTGAGCTGTGCAGTAAATGGGATATTGTCTAGGAGTGTTCTTTATTTATAAAGAGCCTTTATTTAAAGAGTTTCTCTGATAAGGGATTTGTTTTATTTTGAATCATGCTAGCCATTTCCCTGCTTGATCCAAGAAAAATATGTGGTTTGTTTTGAGAACGTTAAGGCCAGTCTTGCAGACAGGCGTTTTTCCTTACTCTCAAAATGACTGCTCTGTAGGGCCTCGGGTGCTGTGGGAGACCTGCGTAGCCCAGTGGGCGGATGGTGTAAGCAAGGGACCTAAACGATTGGATAATCCCGCTCACTGGTAATTTGGCGGGAAGGTGAGCACGCGGACATGCACAAGCTCGCGTTCTGGTGTACGGTGGAAAGGTGGAAGAGGCGGAAGGGGCCGCCGCTCTCGCTGTAGGCGCTGGGGCAGACAGCAAATCTTCCACTGAGGGAGATGTGTGGCAGCCAGGCACGGTGGGGTGCTGCTGAAGACAGAGCCATGGCGAAGCCCATAATCTGCAGCTTTCCTCCTCTGCTGGCTGGCGCTGAGGACCTGGCCAGTGTTGGGTTTCCACTGTGGCCCTGGTCCAGTGCCGCGAGAGAGGCCACGGTTCCTTTAGATATCTCAGCTGAATAAAAACCGTAGATGAATCAGTGTTCCAACCCCACCACCATTCCCCACTCTCCTGTTGCTGCAACTATTTACACGGGAGCCTGGTGTAACCGAGCTTAGTCAGGTGGGAGGGGGATGCCATTGTGTTGCCATAGACTACAAATTCCTAAAAGTGTGATGAGCAATCTGACCGAATCAGGTCAGCGCGCCAGACCCAGCCATCTGGGGTCTGCACGAGGGAGGGAGGGAGGAAGGAGCGGGGGGGGGTGGAGTTTTCTGACTGACAGCGCACCGTGCAGTACCACCGCAGTGGATATCAACAGCTTTAAGAAAAGCTGTGACAACGTGTTGACTGGGCCTTTCCTCAATCCCACTGATCTGCTGTTTTGCAGCCTGCGGACGATGGTCCCAGAGATGAGGAACTCGCCTTGTATTTGGGCTGGCCACACAGGCAGTGGAAAAATAGCTTTAAAGCACATTTAACTTGGCACAGTGGCTCTGTTAAATTTGGATGCCGCTGCAAAAAGATGAGCAGTGCTACCCGTCTGGCGCCATACCAAGACTCTTTGAGATCACACAGGCCCTAAAACCCATATGCGAGACATATAAACTACAACCACTGTTTACTTATGGCCCACGCTAAGCCGCACAAGGCTCCTCGCGCTCATGAAGCCGGTTTGGTTTCAGACAGGAAAAAAAGGAAAGGCCAGGAACATGTGTGTCCCTGTCTCCTCTGCACCCGTCTTTCGTCTCTGTTTACATCACCCAACGTTCTCACAATGTTACCACAATGTTACTGAAGTGGGCCGTGAGAGCGCTGAGCATGAACTGAGCCCGGACCTGTCGCAATAACCTGGGAGAATATTTACAACCTGCTGGGTCTCACCAGTTGGACAAAGGCTTCAAAGTCTTCTCCGTCAGTCTGCCTTCTCGAAACCTTTTACGCCACCCAACGTTCTCGCAACGTTGCTTTTACGTCATCCAACGTTTTCGCAACGTGACTGAAGCATGCTTTGAGAGTGTTGAGACAGACCATGTGTACATCTGCACTTTCACCTTTGATTGTCATTGAGGATTTTGAATATACTTTGCAGCAGTATGCACTGCTGTGAAACACGAGACACAGCTGATTTGAAGGCTTTGCACAATATATTCCCTATGCAAGAGCCAATCACCCATAATGCGGCCACTTTGTGTTGACTGGACACCCAGACTGTCCCCAAGTCATTGCTTTGACTAATGCCACAAATAAACTTGTGAGGGGTCTGGGGGAAGTAATATGCAGGAAATCAGTCCACCTCCACATACCTCCGTCAATTAAATTGCATCTGTGTTCCTTCTGTCCTTCTGGGGGTTAAATGGAAATTTTTTGTGGAGCAAAGAAGAAATTAGTCAAATTCCTGTACTCCAGCCACAACCCCCCAACCCATGCAAACACACTGACACACAAGTAGTGCTTCAGCACATTCCTCCTACGAGTCTCTGTCAAGCTTGAAGGTATGCAGCGCAGGGCTTGGGGAAGTTTGAATACTCCGGGGAACGCCTTGAGTGTAATGTCAGTGCTTTCGCATCTTTAGACTTTCTCACGGACGCAGAGATTAGGTGAGGCTCATTGCTATCGGGGGCTTTGCATCCAAAGCTTGATTGGATTCCACCCTACCGCTCTGCAGTGATGTAGGCAGCGAAAGCCATGTACCGGCAACCTCAGACTCCTGCACTGGCGAGAGAGGGGTGTGACCATGTTCTCAAAGTGTTGTAGTGATTGCCCTGCCACCATTCCGTTCTCTTTGTTACTCAGGGTCGAAGCTCTGTCTGGGCTGTTCGGACATGTTGCAGCCACATCGCGAGGACGGTGGCTCACTGGGTCCTCACAGGGTCGCTTGATGCCAAGTGCAGACAGGTCCAGTCCACGATTCTCATCAAATATCAGACAGGGCGTCGCTTTCCGTGTCGCGTTGCACGGTTTTCAACTATATACTGAATATAATGTAGCTTGCACAAACCTTTTTCGTGGGAAAATCAATAGAAGATTCTCCACCTAAAACTAGGCCTGAAACCCCTCTACCTTAGCCTTTGTAGTATTATAAATATTGTGTGCAATCTTGCTCTGCCACTGATATGAATATCTATGATGTGGCCATGTCGGATAGGTGCAGGGGAGACTGTGGGTCTGCTTCCTTTTTCTCACGCACATTCTCATATTTTCTAATGTCATTAGTCTTATTGGTGGGGCTTGGCTCAAGAGTCAAGAGCTGTGACTGCTGTTTTTCAACAGAGCACTCCCTATCAGGTCTAGCTACTCCAACCATGCAGCAAAACCTGTGTTTTATTGAAAGCAGTTAGAGAAAGCAAACAATGCCCCTTTTTTTTCACTGAGCTCTTTCTCTGTGTGATGAGTTTTAATTCTTGGTAGGGGAGACTGGAATATGACCCCAGAGGATTTTTCTTTTTGCTTGGAATCCAAATGATACAATATGTATCTTAGAGCGACAACATCCTAGCTTTTTATTGCACTGGGATCCTCTCGCAAGGATACATATCTTGCGTATAAAATTTATACCTGTCTGGTTTTTGTGGAAATCTGAGCAACCACCAAGATGCCAAAAATCCCTAACATCGGCTTAGGACTCAGAACCCCCCATCAGTTCTGGACAGCAACAAAGAGCGGATATGGCCCCAGTAAACACAGTGGGCACAGTGGCTCTGACCTGATGTTACTGCATGCCTAGTTGTCAGTCAGGAGAAACAATAAAACCACCAAAATAATCCAGATGTTGATTCACTGACTCACGTAGCGGGTTTCCAATGGAAAAATCAGTGGTTCTCAGACAACTGCAGTATGTCAGGACAGTCTAGTATCCATGGTGAGAGCAGTGGTTTGTGTTGGACCTGCAGGGCCCGAAAGAAGAGAAAATATTTTTATGAGTGTACCACTGCCAGGAATACTATGGTACCCATATGTTTCGCAACTGGCAAACTTGTATGATTTTTGGCGGGGCTGCACCAATTTCTTTTCAAGAAAGATTAAAAGGTAAAACTAACTGCCAGAAAATAGAGTCGATGTGTGTAAAAGCTTTTTATTTAACTATTTCTTTTTTAGAAAATCCTTATAAAGATTGGTCTTTTTCTGTGAATTTTGTTTAAGTGTCCTTTTTCTTTTGTCACCATCTCTATGTAAAATATTTTCTGAATTTTTGAAAACGGTTGTGTATTTGTTTAATGGACCCACTCTCGTAGATCTAGAATTACTTGATCATATTAGACAGGGTATTTTTCACTGCACTACTGCTAAAGATCCATGGTGGTAATACATTATGTCCGCTGGGTTCAGGCTACTTGGTTGGATGCCAAACAGGTGGGCTCGAGTCACAGATTTGGTGACTGGATGACTTTACTTTCTTTTAGTTAAAGTGAGATTACTTGAGACTCAACCTACACTTGAAGTATGGCGACCTCAATTGCAGTCATTGCTTAGTCAGAAGCAATGCTAGCTGGAACAGCACCAAAAACTATTTTATACACGTTTGGAAGTTATATAGTGATCAGGAACAGAAGGACTGTCAAGACTTGCCAGACTTGTCACATAACAATGTCAGATTTGATTTCAACCACTTCCTATTTAGTTCATCATTTACTGCTTTCAGGGAGGTAACTGTCACGGTTCACCTTCACGGTTTTCAATCAACTAATTTATCAATTAACGTTCCACTACTCAGGTGCACTGTTTCGTTCATTCTTTGTTTTCTATCGCCCTGCACTTCTCAACTTGGTTTCTGTTTTCTTTATAACCCTGTCACAAAGGTTTTATTGGTGGGAGTCATTGCATTGTTTCCTTGTGCTTGTTTTTATGTACCTGGTTCCATGTGTTTATTTAAGTTCATGTTTAATTTGGAATAATACTGTCTCCTTGCTGTGCCTCGAAAGCCGTGTCTGGCCGGGACTCGGTCTGCATGGGAGCTGCACTTGGGTTCATCCCTGCTCTGGTGCCCCGCACCTCGTGACAGAAATGTTAGGTTGACGGTAGATGGACAGCTGACCTGCCAAGCTTGAAATAAGCAGTGCAAATGTATGTCAAAGGGTCTGGTGAACAATATAAGCGGATTGACAATTCAGTATATTCAAGTATGTTTGATGTTGTGCCATTTGGCACTGAATACCTAGTTTCAGAATAGCCAAAATAACTAATTTAAACGACTATCCTAAGGACCACAGGCGGGCGCTAGAATTCATTTCCATTATTGCCTTATTTTCATTGCTGTTCCGTTCAGGGAATTCTTATAGTGGGGTAATATTGTTTTATAACAAAAAAAATCTATAAAGTTCAGAAGTTGCCACAGCAAAAGAAAAAGCTGTCTGCCTGGCTATTTCTCATTCATGTCACATAAAATACTGAATATGCACACATTGGCTTGCGAACAAACAAGGCCTGTTTTTTTTCGTAATTAGTGCCTTTCACATGAATCGACATTAGCTAACTATTTTACTAAATCAGTACTGTTATAATGAAAAGATCTACTAAAAGTGTAAATGTCAAAATTGTTGCTGTGTCACCAGTACAGTATACTTAATTTACTATTACAACAAGATTAAGGCGGTCGTGTGACCAAATTTTTTCTCAAAAGCTCCCAAAGTTTGTAGAAAATAATGCATACTATTTGTAATAACCCTAAAATGAATGGATTGTTTTTGACAAGTTTTTATATTGTGGGATAGAAATGTGTTAAAACAGTAGAATTTGGGGCTAATTTGAACCTGACTTAGTAGTGTTTATGACTTCCCATCTCATTTATGAGTCAACCCTGAATGCAGGAAAGCTAGCCCTACCCGGGCTTTGATGGCCAAGGTGGAAAACAGTCATCTTTTCTTGTATTTTCTTTTAGACAAACAGTTGTCATATTTTCAATATGCCCATTTCCTGTTCATCACTGCAGCTACTTTATATTTTTTGGTTTTAGATTTTGTTGACAAGTGTAATATTCTTTGATTTCTAGAGAGTTTCTTTTTCTTCATGGCAGGCTGTTTAGATTTCTCTCTGATTTTCTCTCTGACAAACTCCAGGACTGTGATTGCTGCACACTGCAGTCTGTCATCATCAGGGATTTCTCGCTCATTTAAAAAAAAAAAAAAACCAATCTGGCTTTTTTATGAGTGCTTACTCCCAGGCTGCACTTTGGCAGTAGACTTTGGAAATGCCAGGTGAAATATAAAATGGAATGAAAGAGAGAGAGAGAGAGAGAGAGAGTGTGTGTGTGTGTGTGTGTGTGTGTGTGTGTGTGTGTGTGTGTGTGTGTGTGTGTGTGTGTTTTATAATGTCCTGTGGCTTGAGCATTGCTCTTTACTGATACTTGTCCAGCCTTTGCAAGACGGTTCATTATGTAATAATATGGCAGGAAAATTGTGAAACGGCTGCCTTGAATTACAGTCTCTTCTGAAACTTATGTTCCTGGTCTATTAACTAGTGGTGATTAGTGTCCCTTTACCTATCTATTTGCAAAGCTTGTATCTGGGCTATGCTTCTTGCTTATTTACATAAAGAGAATGGGGGGGGGGTGGTTAGGGGTAGAAAGCGCTCTATGAGTCACATTCTTTCCATTTCAATTTTCCGTTTTTTTTTTATTCAACATTTTTCATATTTCTTAAGTCTCTTTTCATTGTGCGACCAACACATCTCCCTTTACAGTGTCCTTCAGTGTGCAGCGTTTACTGCAACCTCTGTTTCCTCATTAAGTTTTCACGCTCAGCATTGTTTTCTGTGCATGCCCGGAACATTCTCCTGTAACTCATGAAGAGCTTTGTGGCCTAGTCCCCCCCCCCCCCCCTCTTGAATCTGTGACTGGTGGACTGTCTTCGGTGGGAAGGTTTCCTGCTCTTTGTTGTCCGGGGGCTAGCTGTAATCTCTGCCTCCATCCCATGCTCATTCAAGGGAAAGCTTTCTCACGGAATTGTGGCATGTGCTTTCCATACCTAACCACAGCAAGTAAAGACAAAGACCTTGTGGAGTTCCCGTCCACAACTTTTAACTTTTTTGAGTGGGGGGGGGGGGTATATCCCATCCCATCCCATCCCATCCCATCCATCCCTTCACCAAAACAAAAAGTTCAAACACTCCCAAAGCACTGAAATACCTTCAAGCAGGGAGAGAGAGGAGTGCTTTTGAATATATTCATGCAGCCTCCACATCTGGTTCAAACATGATGAGTTGCTTTACCAGAACTGGGTTGTCTTCTGTCTCGTCTAGGGTGGTGGGGGTGGGATCAATTGACTCAAGGGAAAACTTTGAAGTTTAGTACAGTCAGCATTCCCTTTTTTAATTGAGTTCTCTCGCCAGAAAAAAACATTACGCAACAATATTTTCCCATAAAAAGTGACATTTTAATAATTGTTTAGGTTTTAATAATAAATTCATTAACCTGTTCCAAACATGAATCGTGAATAGTGAATTTTGTGACAGATTTAAACATACATAAAAGGATCATCAGGACTGGACTGTAAAAACTGTACTGAAATAAATTACTGAAAAATAAGAATAAGAATGACACTTTAAATTGGATGGAGGACTGATAACTTTGTCCCCTTCTGCATCCTGCTGACAAATAAATATCATTTTTGAGCTTTAGGTTATGACGTCTTGCCAACCACAATTAAACAGCTTTAAAACATTACAACCTTAATCGGGCCGGTATTTGTGGTATGTGGCTGTGGTCGGGACCACTGCCTGGCCGCTTTGGGACGCTTTGCTCCTGAATCCGTCTGATTGGATTTCAAGGTGCTCGACGCATTCAACAGCACTTGACGTTTGTCTGTATTTCTCCATCGCTGGGACTCCCAGATGCGGATCCTCGCCCACATGGCAGACATTCCCATCCACCAGATCCCCCCCGCCCCATGTTTCTTTTTTTATTTTCGCTCCTGAAGAGCGCTTAATAGATCAAGAGAAACTATTCTCGCCGCACTCCGCCATGCACCTCACTCTGCTTCCCTCGATTTACAGCCCTTTGCGCCCGTCTTCGAGGCATCGTTGGAACATTTCTTAAGGCACAGATGAATTTAGCACCGTTTGAAAGAATGTGTTTCCCATTGCTCGTAATTTTGAATCTCAATCTACCGGCCTGGCTGACCATAAATCCCTGGCACATTTACAGGCCTTACAGCTTGTTAAAGGACATGATAGACGGAGGTCTGCTGAAACGCCCGGGGCAGGGGGAAGGCCCTCTGTTTAGCTGGGCTTAATCCGCACCAGGAGACTCTTCCAACCGGTGCTTCTCCTTGTTCAACAGCACCCAAATTCTATATTCTTGACACTGCCCAGACTTCACTTGAAGATACGGTGTTGTGAGATGTAGTCTATCTTCCACCATGTATTTTCACCCACAGCCAAATACAGTGCTGTGACCTGTACTGGAGTATCCTCCTTGTATTGATTCAAGCATATGCCTTTGAGGTAAGAAGATTAGGAGGGGAAAAACAGAGAGACAACGTAGACCATCCCAGAACATTTTTAATAGATCATAATAATTACGAAAGTTAGTTGGAGCCAACCTGGGGACAGTCAAACCAACAAAGAGGCACTGTGTAGACTACCAGTATAATGTATTGCCTGACACGCAGACCTGTGCTTGTGCCGTCAGAGTATTGTGGGCAGACCGCTGGGTTCATAAAATTCAGGAATGGGCCTCTTTCTTTGGATTGGCGCGTGTCTGAGAAGAGTGGCGAGTGGATGAATAGCGAATTGCTGCGAACGGCAGGCACGCTAGGAATTTAGAGGCCGGTGTCCCATTGGACAAGTCCCCAAGCGGCCCGTGTCACGCTCTGCCGGTAATGATTCGGTGCATTCAGAAACGCAAGATTAATATCCCTCGGACGGGAGTTTATGATGGCCCTGCTCACTGTTTTACTTGGTGGCTTTCTCCATCATTGAGAATTTCTTTAACTACCTGTTATGAAGCATAAATGTCTCCAAAGGTCTTTCAAATGAGTCAACACATGAATAAGGCATGTGTTTCAGCTGAGGGATTATTTTTCATTTAAGATCAGGTAGAGGACCATGTGCACCCGGAGGGCTCTCTCCCCATCTCTGTTACTTGCCATTTTCTTTGTAGGTGAGCGTCTGGGAGCTCTGCCAGAACACTAAAAATAAAGAAATGAGAAAAATTTAATCCCTGTCAAAAACATGGCAAAAGCCAAGGGGAGATTAAAGGCCGCTTCCAAAAAATAACATTTTAGGGAGCACAAGAGTCATTCCATTGGTTCCCCCCCCAGCCCCACCATGGTATTTCAGACCAGTTTTTTGTTTGGTTGTGAAAACGTATTTATTTTCTTATTTAATATCATCATATGTGTTTGTCGTGGCACTGTCAAATTCCACCGGCCGGAGATGAATTATGGCGACAGTATGACAATAAACTGAGTTACGGTGAAGACCAGAGAGCGTGCATGTGTACATGGGAGAGATAGAGAGTGGGAGAGACAGCTGTGGATCTCGGCTGACTTTATGCAGGGAGGGAAGGTAGGGAGGACAAGCACAGGACAGGACGACGGGGAGCTGTAAGCTTGTGAACTGATATTAAAGTCAGAAAAATTGTAAGAAAACAAAACAAACCTGTCTAAGACAAACAGTGTCCTGTGCCTGTTTCATCATTCTTCACAATGTCAACTTTCATGTCAACACCTTTTGATCTACAAATGTTTACTTTTAAAGCGAAACAGTATAAGATTGTGCCAATAGTACACCCCCACCCTCCTTCTATTGGTCTTTCTCACTGTTTCCTTTTCAAACCTGCAAGATATTTATAATAAAATAAAACATGATCAGCAAAAAACCATAAGATTTTTTTATGTCTGTCATTTAACCTGCAATATTATCAAATTCCCACAAGTACTACATAACTATTTTGCTCCAGATTATGATTTTTCCCAGAACAGTAGACTAAGAAGTGATTTATGGTGCTATGGTTCCTACATTCGTAAGCCCTTTAAACTGCACATAGACAAATGAGGGGATTTTTATTTTTGTTAATATATTAGACCAATCTGTAGCGAAAGAAAGTATTGAGTTACCATATGTATAGACATTTTTTTTGTCACTGCTCATTTCCAATGGTGGTTACTCAATAATAAATAAAAACATACATTCCATTTCATTTGCAAATGTTTAGTAAATATTTATCCTGGGTGTATCCTTGCCTTGCGCCCTATGCTTGCTGGGATTGTCTCTGGCGTCCCTGCGACCCTCACCAGGATAAGCGGTTTGATGGATGGATGGATGGATGGATATTTATCATAATACTTGTTGTTTACTAAACTATTAAAAACATTCAAATGACTTACACTTTCATCATTAGTCAGTCATTTGTATGGAATGACAGGGAGGGGGTTCATTTGTGACGTTAGCCCTTTATTTAAAAGTCTCCAAACAGTATTTTTATTGTTTAACTCCATTTGTATTTATAGCTGCAATGGTTGATATCATGTTAAATGATGACCCATGATTTTATATTACGTTGTTTTCATAAGGTCTAGTCACAGTACACCATCAAACCTGGGACCTGAGTTAAATCATGCATGCATTTGCTGTGCTTTTCATTTCCCGGGTTAAGATTTGCCCTGAGGCTCGACATCGCCTTTCACACGGCATATTGTAAACCCATGGCAGTAAGTATCCAACACCTGACGTGGCCTTCACTTCTCTTTGCTTTATTGCAACTTTCTTTCTTTTTATTATTTTGCACAGAGAGGCTGCAGTACAGTAAGCTAGGAGGAGGCCACGACTGTGCTCCATGCAAGACGTAACCTTTTCGGTTTATTACGTCACTCAAACCACCCCTCCATTGATTACAGTTTAATTTTCTTGTCATCCTATTTAAGAGATTCTATTTTCTGAAGGACCTGAGCTGCACTCCTGTTGTACCGGATACTCTGCAGCCAGCTGATAATTATGTGAACATTTTTACATTTACATTGGTTCTCTCCAGCTGCCAGATAGCAGCAGATATTTCAATTTCCCCAAAGATTGAGCAAATCCCAGACCTCATCATCACTCCATAACACTTACTTTTACTTTTTAATTTTTTAAAATTTAAAACTGTGGATGGATCTGTGAACCTTGCCCGTGACTCTTCCTGGTCTACCTGGGATCACCCCGGGTCTAAATGGCTGTGGTGAAGATCCCTTTATTAGGTAACCAAAATCAGGACAACATAGGTTATTATTTGGCACTTTTTACTTTTTTTAAACTAAATGTGTTTATATTGGGTGGGGTCTGAAAAACTTGACATGGTTTAATTCCAGGACTCAAAAACAAAACTGGCCGTCGAGATGCCTAACATTCCTTGGCAGATTCCAAGGAAAATGGAAATAGCTGAGAAATTGGAAATATTTACTGAATGTGATATTTGAAAAGAAAGAATAAATTCAGCCTCCCAGGCCCTGCCTTGCTTGGCCTGGAATGGCCCTTGTTGTTCCCATGAATGAATGCAACTCTTTATTTTTTACAAAATATGAGGCCCTGCATCAAAACTGCTGCAAATTCTCTATTTATTCCGTGTCCTTGCTATTTGGATGAACATATATAGAGGATGTCTATAATATTGTTGTGACATTTGACATTTTTGATTTGAAAAATTAAGAAAACATATATGCACTTCTATACGATGGGTGTAAGGGAATTCCATTTCAGATAGATTGAGTCTGCTGGTGTACGTTTTAGGTGGCTATTTAAATGGAGCTATGTCTTGGTAATGGCTTCTGGAAAGTTGTATACCATTAATAACTTTGCAGTCTGCTGTATGACAGCATTTGTCAATTATTGGCCAGTATTGAATACCACCACAAATAGAGAAACTATTATAAACAAAATCCAGCAAAGAATGTGTATTAAAATATTAATTACTAATATTAATTATCAATACTAAATAATCTATAATGTAAACTGGCAAAATTGTTTCCCTGTTTAGTTAGTTTAGCAAGAGCCTTTGAGGTTTTTAGAAACTAGCTGAACTATATGTGATTTCTGACACACTGCTACCCTCTGCAGTGTGTCGATGTATAGTGCATATTTTACATCTGAGTTGATAGTAAGTTTATTCTTATTTTATTGGCGGTGGTTTATGAAGTTTGTTCATAAAAAGTCATTTCAGTAAAATTATATTAGATATTATGACTTATGAATGTCAGCAATTGGCTTAAAAGCTGCGTAGACTAAATATGCTACATTTTCGTTTTTGTTTTTGTTTTGCAAGCAACTCTCCGGAAAGTCGATAGGTGGCGTTTTAGCTAAGAATATTTTGCGTTACTCCGTTTCCAGGGCAACCCTCTGCACCTGAGACGCTTGCGCAGTAGATAACGATCCTTTTCCTCACGAATAGGAGGCAATTTTTAGAAACAGTAATGTGGTTTTTCTAGGATTTGATTGGAAATATTCACCTTAAATAATTGTAACGCAAAGTGTGTGACTATACACTGCAGCCAATTTACATTGTTCTATATTGCTAGATAACTAGCTGACATCATTATAATGTGTGTAGTATCCCACAATGCTTCGCTTTATTTTGTCTTGTAGCTCAGGGAGATAAGAGAACTGACACAAACCTGTTTTCTTTCCAGCGAGAGGATCGCCAAGCCCAAACCAATGGTAATGATGAACACTCCAGAACGTACCTAAAATAAAACGGTACCAAAAGTAAACCTTCAGTTATTGTAAATAACTGTCGCTACAGTGGAATTTTAAGGTAGGTAGCTGATGCCAACCCATTTATCTATGTAGTAGGCAAGCTAAATGGCCTATAGCCCTGGTTTGAATGATTCTAATTGGTTTATACGAGTGGCACCTGCTCCAAGAGATGGCTAACAAGTAATGTATAGGACAATACAACAAGATTATAGTCTGTCTAACGTTGGATAGCTTTTAAACATTTTGACAGATTGTTAGTAACATTTAGGAGATATTTAATAACTTACATGTAAAACGTTGCTTTGATTATTAGTTGGGCATATTCCAATATTTACTGGGATGTTACTGTAAGTCCTGTACATACGTCTTGGATAGTAACGTTAAGCAAAAGTTGAGAAGCCAACAATTTTTCGTTCCAAAATAACAAAAAAATGTGGTTAAAAGAAAATTAGCGAGGAAGCTGTAAAAGTGTCTTTACGCACTGTTACTAAATCTGTCGAATTTGTAACCTTTAATGTTTGTGACTGGGTGCATTCTATCGGAATTTAAAGATTTAGGAAAAATACAAATTTGGGAAAAAAGTACTAGTTTCAGAAATTGTTCTTGTTTTATAATACAGTGTAATATAATATTATAGGTTATTTATTGGGTTAGTTAAACTAGCATTGGTATATTGTAATTGGTTGCTATAACGCTCTTCTTCCCTCAGTTATAACCTGTAGGTACATTGTTTACTATCGTATATGCTGACATCAGAACTAGATTTTAAGATTTTTATTTTCGTTATTAAACATCTGGCAACGGGCGATTAGCATTTTAATTGCGGCTCTCAGAAAGGCCTGGTACTGTTTTAGCCTTATCGCTCTGGTTTTATTTGTAAAGCAGTCGATTGTCATCAATTTCGCTCATTGTAATTGTAATAACTTTTTTACGACAATCTGAATTTCTCTATGCAGTAAACCATGTAGGTATTTTTAAGACAAATGGATAACGCGTAAGGTGGTCTTTCGACAATGTGGTGCTCTGTCCGCAATGCAGGTACATCGCTGGATTATGTGCGCTGTTCTCTCTTCTGCATTGTTTTTACGTGACGACAGCGATAACTAGTTTTACATTTGTTGCATTAATTGTTTGTATTAATAAGACTAGCTCAGTCTGAACGTGCGATGACCGTTGGATTCGCTTCTTTTTTATCTTCCATACTTTTAATTCATGTAAAGGGTCATTATCTGCTGTACATGAACGGTTTTCTTTTTTATACTGTTTATACCGTCCATGGACTCCTCTAATTCTTTAGCTGTATTGGTTTGGCTCAATCAAGTAAACAGATTTGTAATTCAGTTGTTTGAGTGGCTAAAAATATCTGCATCCCAGACCAAAAGGAAAAGTAGATTTAATTTATTAAGTCCTTACTTCTTGTGTTCATGAAACTAACTTATGGTCAAAGCCATAATAGCTGACCATCCCCATCTCTGCATATGGCGGCCAGGTAAGTTAGGCTGGTGATGTCATCAGTCTTTTTATGCCTTAAGCATCAGTGTTTTTTTCTCTCATAAAACTGGTACATAGTCAAGTCTGTCTCCCCTAGATCCGTAGATATTTTCTGGCTGGTGTCTCATTTTCTGCTGCACTCCATTGATTATTTATAGCTTCTGTGAAGGGAAGTGGTGTTTGATGCTGAGTGGTAGGGGGAAGAGGAGGGATGGAGGGAGTGAGTATTGAAGGCAGCGACTGATGGTAACGTGGGGATTTCTTTATTCATTGGGATTAAATTACTTTTCACCGCAATCCCTTTTGTCGTCTTCTAGTTGCCATATTTATTGGGTGAATATGCCCGGCTAAACGAGCATCTTTGACAGGAAAAAACCCATAACTGGTAACCTGTAACGCGTTCCTCAGTAAAATTTAAGGTTTTAGTCCGAATGTAGTGGTGAAAGCATATGGCAGGGTATGGTGAAAGGAGAACACTTAGATTCTGGATGTGGTTTCTTTGCCACTGGTTATGATCTCATAGAGCTATCATGACCCTCTCTGGGATTCGTGAGCATTAGCTCCATGACTCATGCTGTGCTGTATAGAAATAGTCAAACTGTCTCCCAGTGTCCTTGTCTGAAGTACAGAGCCTGACTTGCTCTCGTATGTATGTTCTGAGAAAGGAGCATGACGTGGTGTAAGAGGCTGCCTCTACCAGATATCATTTACCACAAGGGCTTTCAATAATTCATCAGTTATAGATCATCTACGTGCACTCTAAAGCACCACTCCCTTCACAAAGGCTTGCTCTGTTGTGAACAGCGAGAGTGCTGCATTGTTACTGCAGCAGAGCTGAAAATACCAGTGCAAATTCGATCAACTCAACTTTTCTGGAAAATGTGTTTAGGTCTTAAAAGTTAAGTGTGTAATGTTGGTACAGTGCTACATCACAGTTGTTGTTTTCTTCAGAATGTCATTTAAAAAAAAAGTTTGCTGAATTTCTTTTTTTTATTTTTTATTTCACGTTAATTCATTGCGCTTAATGTGATGTTGTGCAGATAATGTCGCAAAGGAGAAGGAAGGGTTTTGGTATGTACCAGTCACAGGGAACCAATATATACATGTACACACCATGGGTGCTGTCTGAGAGAGAATGGAGATGAAGTTGTTCAGATGTAAGTGATGGTGATCTACTTCATTTCTAATGGATGTCATGTTGATGACATTATGAAACTAAACGCCCACCTCAGTTACCATGTTTTGATGACAATCAGTTTACCATAAGTACAGTAGCCACCACACCCACCAGATGTAGGCCTATGTATTTTACAATAGTCCCATGTATTTCTCTTACAGTATTGTTTTGCCGATTTAATCTATGTTTTCAAGAGTGGTTTACATGGCATACAGTTTTACCTATTTATGCAGCTGGACATTTTCTAAAGCAACTCTGGTTTTGTACGCTGCTGTACTATGTTCCAAAGAAGTACTCCCTCATGGTGTTTGGACTAGCAATCTGCTAGTTACAAGCCCATCACTTAAACCACAACCCCACCTGCTGCCCCTGCCACTTGCATAAATATGTATTTTTCTCATTGGATTGCTCTAGACTGTATGTCTGCCAGCTCCGACTTTTTGCTTTTTGCACTTCCTCAGACGCCTCTAAAGTATATGTGTGTGGGTGTCCCAAGATGACCATCAAAATGACTCGCCGAAACTCAACCCCTTCACACATTAAACATGAGCACAGCCATACAGCATGCACTAAAATGTATACATATATATTCTACATACTAGTAGTATTTAAAAATGTAAAAAAATTGATGTGCAGTACCTCACCCACATACAATCATAGTGAAAAGCCATCCCTCTTGCGGGGTCTTTGGAAATGTTAAACATCCTTGATTTATCTGTTGCAGTGTAATTTGTGCCGTTTGTGTGTACTGTTATGGTCAAAGCATATATATAGGTTTGTTGTTGTTGTTGATGATTTTCTGCAATTTTTCATTAGGGCTTATGTTAATCACCTTCTGTCATGAACTAGAAAATTCCCAAAATGGGTAGGAGATTTCTGCCGAGAGTCGTCCCAGAAACAGCAGATCCAACAGCCTCTGGTTACGGACACATATGTTTGCTAGTCAAGGCCAGCGAGACAAGCCGGTGCAGTCCGCCTCCTCTCAATACGCGAACCTCGCCATGAAATGCTGGTCCGTGTGGCGTCGTTTTGCTCATCTCCTGTGCTAGATTCCTAAAAAGGGGTGATTTCAAGACTGGAGCTTGCATGTTTGATTTTCATTGTGTTTTAAGAGTATGTTTTAAGTCTGCACCAGTATGTTCCGTTTTATGTCCTCAGTTGTGTTATTCAAGCACCGCTGCACTGAACACGAGGGCAAAGACTAGATAAATTGTCTTTGTTTCCTTGTGTCATCATTCATTCCTCCTTTCTCCAAAGAGGCTTACCTTGCCTGTGTCACAGAACCTGAGCGGCTTCAGTACTTGCATGGTCTTGGGCTTGCTCTTTTTTTCCACTGGGGTGGGAAATGGTACACTTAGAAGCAGACCTGGGGCAGAGCTGGAATTTCGACTCCTCCGGTACGATATGCTGCTAGTGTGCGTGACCATGTTTATGTTTGTTGTGCTTCTCTCGGTTGCTGCTCCAGGTCTTCAGGATCTGTGTGGGTCCGCCATGGCGTCCGTCAACCTGGAGAATCAGCTGCAGAGCGCCCAGAAGAACCTGCTCTTTCTGCAGCAGGACCATGCCAACACGCTGAAGGGCTTGCACGCAGAGATCCGCCGACTGCAGCAGCACTGTACAGGTAAAATAAAAATCTCACTTACCTTGCAGTAGAGGTCAGGCACATCAATACAACAGGCCTTTATTGTCTGCTGTTGTTGCATTAGCTTCCACTATTACTTCTCTAATTTGATGGTGGCTTGTCTCCCTCCACCTTCTCTTACAGACTTGACCTATGAGCTGACAGTAAGAAGCTCTGATCCAACAGGTAAGGCCACTGACAGGCCCTTTCGCTTTCATCCAACCCCCGCCCATCATATGTGCCCATGAATACATGGCACATGCATTATCATTGCCTCACAAACAGTCCAAAACATTCGATCTTCTTGGCCTTTCAGGTTTCACTAGCAAGGGTAAATTAATTTTTTTTCCTTATTAAATTGATTATTGTTTAGGTGCATCTGCTCCAGAGCCAGTTAGGGAACAGTGAGTTCTCTCAGCAGCAGAAGCTTTTGGATTACAGATTGGGATTGCTGTACTTGTTCTGTTTGGGTGTGGCATATATTATATGCAGCATGAAAGAGTAGTAGGTGTGTATGTTTATCTGTCTCTGTCTGTCTGTCCTCATGGCTATCGGCTCAGCATTGGTCTCCACTGCCCTCACTGTCTCTGGCCCTCACTTGATTCATATTGACACCTGGGTTTTTTTTGGCTGTTGCTGAATTTGGGATGTTTTCACGTGTTGACTTTATTGTGTGTACTCAGTAATGATTTCACATTAAAAGGATTTACGCAGAAGCGTAGCGCTATGCCAGGAGTGTGTAAGGAAATCTGCATTATTGCTTTGGACTGCAGATCGCTGCTCCCAGGTGAGCACGCCTCTTAACGCTCACTAATTATTCCAAGCTGCTTGATGCCAGCAGAGTCTCTGCTAGCAGGGCTACCGTCTTCTGGCTCTGCACTCAGCTATTTCCCTTTAACAACATCGTTGTTTATCACCAACGCGCCCACGCTTGTGCCCACACTCCCTGTTTACCCTAAATTCACATGAAGTTACTTTGGTCATTTCTCATATTTAAAACCCACACTCCCTTTTTACTGGATTAATCTTGAACCATGAAGGCCTGGAAATTGAATGTACCTCTGATTAGCTCACCATGGTCATGTCACAAGGGCAAAGCCTCCCCTTTTGTCACTTTGTCATTATAGTCTGTGTATTCAGAACAGTCACAGACTGTGATGTCCAGAATGAACAGAAACGCTGCTTGTGCTGTACTGTGACTTTAATTTCATTGTAAGTCATTTTAGCGCTGAGTATCTACGGTTGCTTTCAGCTCCGATAGTGGTGCTGTAATCGAATGCTGTTGTTTGCAGCTAATGTAATGATGCATTGCTTTGGAAAATAATGTCTGCCAAATGAAAACATTCCCATACAAACAAAGCATTTTTTCAATTATCATGTTGCTGGAAGGAATCCCACACAACAAAATATGTTAATATTTACATAATGTGTACATGCTGGTTAAAAGTACTCAATTTGAAACTGAAAAGAAACGCAATCATTTATACTGATTTACAAGTTACCAAAGAACATTTTTATCTTTTTTTCCCCTAAATGTAAGATTAAATGACCAAACTCTGTTATGGCAGCCAACAAGAGGGGCTAGTCTGAGACCATAGAGATGGGTTGGTTGGAAGATGCCTACACGTTCACTCACTCACATCTCACTGAACCACAGTACAATTTCAGGTTTGTTTGTGAGCCGGACGTTTCATTGCTTCTTGAGTCTGGCTCAATTAAGTCAGTGGGATTCGAATCCCCCTGTTGGTTTCAGGATCCTGTGATGGCGTCTGGGCCTTGTCTCCATTTTGTTTTCTCCTTGCTTTTGGGCCAGGCTCTTTTAGTTCATTTATTTATTTACTTGCCAGACATTCAGGGCCACTCAGACTGTCCTCAGCTACCCACTTTACCATCTATACAGTTGGATGCTTACCGATTTAATACAATATTCACTCAAGTCCATAAATATTTGGGCATGGACATGGTTATTATTATTTTAGCTATTTACCACAGCATATTGGAGTTGAAATTAAATTACTTTTGGCCTCTTAAAAAGGGGGGGACCACAGAAAAAGTGCTGTAATTCTTACACTGTTCACCCGAGTTGGATGTAAATACCCTCAAATTTAATCTGAAAGGCTGCACTTTGAGCTCATGTTCATTATTTAATTTAATTATATGCCTTGGTAGACAGCTAAAATAATAACTTGTCCTAATATTTATGGGCCTGACTGTAACCTAGTTTTCATCCACTTTTTGTGCTATTCTGTCATTGAAAAAGTGAAAAATGCATAAAAAATGTAAGCGGAATTTGCTGTCTCTTTCTTGTTTCCATTCAACTGGCCTTTTGCTGATAAAATGGTGTGCATAATGACGTCACCCTTTAGAAATGAACAAGTTATCGCTTAAGTTTTGGTTTAGCGCTGAAGAAATCTGCCCTTGAGGCGTTTTTTCATACAGATTTTTGTGTTTATTGCAAATTGTTCCAGATGTCAGTTTTTCAAGTGAAGTTGGCCAGCTTACAGTCATTTTAATTTCACAAATATTTGCTATATTAGGAAATAGCAGAAGCCGACGTGGAAATGCAGCAGTTGCACGTCTAATAGGACTGCAGGTACCTGCCATTATGCCCTGAAGACCATGGGTCTGGCAGACCCACTCAGTAGGGCGTTCTGGGAGGTTGTGGTCGAGAGACAATTCACAGAGCGTTTTCTTAGTGCTGTGCCAATTGATTGGTCCTGATGTTGCGCCCATCGGCCCATAGCCACCGGTTCCGACCCAAAAGCGGATCGCCATCGGCCTGTATAAGCTGGCAATCTTCGCAGAGTGCAGAGTTGTAGAAGAAGCTTTCTGGTCAGTAAAACATCCGTCCATCGATGCGTATATGCAGTGTGCACAGCTATTAAAGAAAAATTGATGCTGTTATATCTGGCTGCCAAATGTAGCGGAGGCCAATGAAATTGCGTACCGGAATTCCTTATTCTTTCCCTGACACGATAGCCATCCAATTACATTAATCGCAAAGGGTGGCCACCCATTGTTCTCCAGGCACTTGCGGATGACAGGTGCATCATACGAGACATTTGTGTTGGCACTCCTGGAATCGCCCATGACACAGCTGTTTTTGCAGCTTCAGATCTATACAGGTAAGCTTAACCTTGGAAAGACCATCCAACATCCTTTAACAGAGGAATGTTTCACACACAATAAATTGCCTTTCAAGTATGTATGAAGTGCCTAGACGTCATGAGCTAATGATTGTGGGAATATGAAGTGAGAGTAACTTTTTTGGGTATTAAAATATTTAAAGTTAATAACATTGGGAAGGAATTTGACGCGTAGACGGAAATATGTCATTAAAAAATAAAATTTGTTTATATAATGAGTAATGGGTAATAGATCATCAAGTTTGCTGTATTTTTACTCAGACACCCTGAGAGACACCCTCATGCTACAATTAATATGGATGGAGTCCAACTTTACTGGTGGCAGGAGATCCAGCCTATCCACTACACCCTTGCTGTTTGTTGTGGGGAGTGAGGACACATGTGATGTAAATTCTGTCATGTGACATCCTCAGTTCCTTTTTTTTGCGTTAATGCCTATTTTCTCGATAAAAAGTGTTTCCAAACTAGTTTTTCACGACATTTAGCGATAATTTGCGTTTCCGTCAGCTATATCGGTAAACATTTTGAAGCGGTACGTTTTTTGTCGCAAAAAAAAACCCTTGGATGGAAATGTAGTATGTATAGGCTGATATATAGGGATACTGTGTTTTTACAGACTTTCGTGCGCACTGTCTTTGTAATCAGGTGGCCCTGCATTGTAGTTTGTTTGCTTTTTAAGAAGAATGGTTCCATTATCATTTTTTCCTTGTGTTTTTATTGTGATCATCTTCATTTAAAAGATTACAAAGGGCAACGTGTTTTATGAATAGAAAAAAATAAATCAAATTTTAAATGGCAATAAACCTAAAATGTAAACATGCAAAGAAAGTACGGTTGTGAAGTCTATGCTTTAACACTCAGCCAGGATGCATGGGGATAGTGAGAGGAGCATTTAAGAGCCTATGCCAGCAGGACTATAAATAAGTTATTTTTCTATTAGCAGAATAGAGAATCCTGTCTCCATCCAGACACACAGCTGTGGTCTCTGTCTGTAACCGGGAAACGGCGTCCCTCCCCAGGAAGCAGACCGGGACCCTGCTGTGTTGGGCCCAAGCCCTATTCTCACAGCTCGCTGCGCTTTTCAGCAGAACCCAGCCTACTGAGTATCCATGGATACACAACATAAATAAGGAAGGTTCTAATTCCGGCACACAACCAAACAAAGATGTGCGTGGGATTAACGGTCAGTGTGCGGCAGTGGGGTGGCCACGGCCCACCCACTTAACATCCAGGCCTGTCCAATTAGAGTTTCTGAATGTCTTGCCGCGATATTATCATAAATCATTACATTGCTGTAGTTCTGGGTGAGAGGATGAGGTGACTCCAACTTATTTTTCCAGTTTGAGCACCTTTATTAAGTTGTGTGTAGAGGAGCCTGGAGCTGATGTGATTTACATGCGTTGTTAGATTTCACCTTCTTCAAAATGCAAACCTCTATAATAGCTATTCTGAAGCAGCACAATGCAGCTCTGTATGTGAGCTGCCACAGACAGAGAAGACAACAAACAAGATTTCCTTGTGGTAATTGCTTAGTTTTTGATAGTATGAGAATGTTTTTTGAATTTCCCTTAAAAATAACGAATGTGCTGATAAAACATTTTAGACAAAAAAAGGTTAATTTACGCACTTATTTAAGTGCGTCTGTTCTGGGGGACAGAATCAGGTTAATGTTGGACTGTGGACCGACTGCAGTGCAGGAAATGCGATTATGTGGCTCTGCATTAATGCACACTCTGCTGCCTGCTTAAGGCAGGAGGGTTCCGCCTCTCAGCTGGGGTCACAGCAAAGAAGCGGCCCCTGCTTTTAGCTGGTGGAGACACATGAGGTCATGTGATAGTGAAGTAATCGAAGCAGATGGAAGGAAAATCTGCAGATTGCTCCATTTGTTTTAATCTGCCAGCAATGACGTGTTAAATTAACGTGTATGCTTGTAAACAATATGGTAAAGATGCGATATAGACCTGCACTATTGGTAATCAGGGTCTGTGAAGTAGTCGTGGGCAGGCACTGCATAGATCCTGACTAATGGAGTCTGTTAGATGTCAAGGCAGGGGGCAACATTGAATGCACTAAGGGTTGATTTGTTGAAGGTCACAGAATTTCGTGGATATCGATCCCCGCTGAAATGGGAGCCATGTCTGGCACTGGCCACTGCAGACGTTCTCCCCAGATTGCCTCTAAAGGCTACGCACTCCCCCCTCCTGTTCTGAAGAAAACTCAATTATCTTCTGGGGCCTATGGGGAGTACTATCTCTCACAGCACTTGTGTGTGTGTGTTCAAATATTAAGGGAATAATATTTCGAACAAAGTAATTTTTATCGATTTAATGCTGTACATAGCCAGTCGGAGGTCAGCATGTTGGAGGTGGCTGCCCCGACCTCTCTTGGCTTTAGTCAGCATGTCGGAGGTGGCTCGCCCCGACCTCTCTTGGCTTTAGTCAGCACGTCGGAGGTGGCTCGCCCCGACCTCCCTTGGCTTTAGTCAGCACGTCGGAGGTGGCTCGCCCCGACCTCCCTTGGCTTTAGTCAGCATGTTGGAGGTGGCTCGCCCCGACCTCCCTTGGTTTTAGTCAGCACGTCGGAGGTGGCTTGCCCTGACCTCTCTTGGCTTTAGTCAGCATGTCGGAGGTGGCTCGCCCCGACCGCCCTTGGCTTTAGTCAGCACGTTGGAGGTGGCTCGCCCCGACCTCTCTTGGCTTTAGTCAGCACGTCGGAGGTGGCTCGCCCCGACCGCCGTTGGCTTTAGTCAGCACGTCGGAGGTGGCTCGCCCCGACCGCCCTTGGCTATACTCGGCACGTCAGAGGTGGCTCGCCCCGACATCACTTGGCTTTAGTCAGCATTTCGGAGGTGGCTCGCCCCGACCTCCCTTGGCTTGAGGCAGCAC
>JAOVYW010040779.1:0-26475 GCA_025775045.1 Hiodon tergisus | reverse complement strand
AGTATTTATTTGGCAAACTGAGGATGTAGAAATTATAATGAAAACGAATGATGCTAAACTGCTACTTTAATTAACTACCACAAAGTCCCTCCCTCTGCGAGTTATCCCACAAACACACACAAATTCCCTCCCTCTGCGAGTTATCCCACAAACACACACACAAAGCCCCTCCCTCTGCGAGTTATCCCACAAACACACACACAAAGTCCCTCCCTCTGCGAGTTATCCCACAAAACACACACACAAAGTCCCCCCCTCTGTGAGTTATCCCACAAACACACACAAAGTCCCTCCCTCTGCGAGTTATCCCACAAACACACACACAAAGCCCCTCCCTCTGCGAGTTATCCCACAAATGGCAAAAAATTTCTAAATTAAAACATGTTGATCTATGCGTTTCCTGCTGGTTTCCCAGAGTCAGCAGGAAGCCTCTATAATAAAAAATGATTGGTTCAAACCCATGGCTTGGAGTTAATAGATAGCACTGAAGGCAGGAGTTGGGTTAAACACACATTGAAACTGAAAGTGTGGATTTAGTTAACCAATTTTACACAGAATAAAAATGAATAGGATCCATTTGGATAAGATTGCTTACTCAGAAGAAAATTGACCAACCGTGTCAATTTACTACAAGTCCGCAATGGATGGTGACGCCGCCCCCAGTTGTAAATCCGATTGGTTTAAGGGTCAGAACACCGTCTTTAGCTCTGGGTTTTCAATGCTGCCCTGGTTAAGGACGCAGGTCCGTGCCTCGTCTTGGCATCGTGACGTGGACACATCACACCCGTATCTACTGACCCGCTGGGCTGCTGCAGGTACCCAAGGAGGGGAGTCCAACGACGGTCACTCACTGAGAGTTAAGACAAGAGTAAATTGGTTCTGCGATGGGGGGGGCCTCAAATTGTTACCGCCAACGACTGATCATGTCAACCGTTGGGAAGGTTGTACCTGGTGTCCTTTTAGGAGTTTTTAAAAACGCATAATGTTTATATTTTCACTGACCCCGAAAAAAAAATTTGTTTGGGAAAAGTTTAGTACATGCAACCTGGGACCAGTGTGATATGAAGAGTTAAGTTCAGATCTGGGTGACCTCAGATCTGTCAGGCAGAGAGAGTGTGAAAGTAGACCATGGCGTTTTGGCTCAATGGGTGTGTGGTACAGCGCTGATCCACTGATCAACCATCTGTAACACTCTCACAAGCATCTGATGACCGTAGCCGGCAAAGTTTTCTACTAACACTTCTATGGTTGTCATGTGGTCAGACAGGTTCTAGTCGTGGTTGACGGAATAAGACAACGGCTTCATCTGAGGCCAGCCTGCCGATTTTGGTGGGAATTTGGACCAATCAGGAATGCCACTAGCAAGGCAGAGTGCAGTGGGCCAATCACTGTTCGGAGGTATGATACTGATAATTGGTTACATAATACGGAGAGTTTCTAGTTCTTGTTGTTGTTGTTGTTGTTTTTGTTTTTGTTTGCCTTTGTAGTCGTGATCATGCAAATCCCGTAAAGCCCCACAACTCAGAAGGGCGTGACCAAAAGCCTGTCTCACTGCAATCTCAGACGTGAACCTTCAGGACAAGCATAAATGCAAATCCTCCAGTCTTTTCAGCTGTAAGCGTGGACCAGGCAGCTTCACTTTACAACATTATCCATTTATTTAACGTAGTTTCCCCCCATTACCTCCAGTGTAGTATTCGCCGAAAAACAGTTATGCTGGTTTTGAGTTACAGCTTATTTGTGTATATTGGGATAAAAACACAGCTTCCATTGGAGTTCATCAGTATGCTAGTCATTAGAGGTTACTGGTTCCTTGCGAGTGTCCTGCTGATTAAACAGCCCACGAGCGTTAGGCTCCGGAGTAAAGTCTTCTGAGCACAGAAGGAGGCTGTAAGTCCACTTCTCTGGATCATGTCATTTATCAATGGTCACCGGGAGTCCAGAGGGATGACACGCTTGGTCGAGTGTCACTCAGGGTAGATCAGGTTAAAGTCGGAGTGGTTTTTCTTGAAAACCAGCAGACGGCAGCCTCCGTCAAACTCCAGACCTGCTGAGTGTTTAAACGTGAACGACTGATCGGATTGGAGGAACCAGTTTCGATGTCGTGGCACCATACATCATTTGTGATTCCAAATTCGAAAAGAAACATTTTTTTAAATACAAAAAACAGGAAGTAAGCCACTAATGTGGCTTTAACCCCCACAGCTGGTCAGTGAAAGCGGGGATGTAGTGATGTAGAGAGAGGGAACACACTTACCAAGAGCAACCAGAGAGTCCTCTTTCTGTCAGGCGTTAGGGAGACACAGCCATGAAAAACAGGCACAAGGGGTGAGTCAGCAACAAGTCAACGCCTCTACCAGTCAGGGCCGCCAGCACCCAACGCCCCACGCGGTTACAACACCACTCATAAAAAAGGGATCTAAATCCATATCTGGAACATGGACAGAGAGTGAGCCGTCAGGCAATGACACTCATCAACGATGTCATTGACTCTCACCCTAAATGTAAAACGCTTCAATTTTCATTCATAAAAACACACAATGTCACAGTGTTACTAGGTGAAATACCTAAAGACCCTTAAAGAGTGCGTTCATTGCTGATTCACACATGAGTCTTACCCGCCTTCCCCCGTCACTCTGAACTAAAGCAGACTGTGCTGAGGTCCACTCTAGGTCCAGGTAGTAATTCTTTAAGGAAACAGGTCCAGTCTCCAAGCTTGACTACCCATTGAGTTCAGCGGCCACAATAGACCCATATGGCTGAGAGGGTTTGTCAGAAGGTGCACAGATCTCGAATCAGATGTCCATCGCTCGGTGTAACGGACAAGTCCCCAAACAGATGAGGAACCACTGAATAAGTTTGCTCTTGGATATAAACGTTGTAGAACCAAAAGGCAGTACGTAAGCGGAGATGAGCATAAAGCAATGAAAGGAATTTTCTTCTTTCCCGACGAGGTGCATTTGGCCACGTATCATCATCAGGTTCTTGATGATTATTTATTCGTATTACCTGGTTGTTCAAGTCAGCACCATTGTCCCGTCAACTGAAGAAAGTGCCCACAAGGAATCCACAGCCAGCAAGTTAAAGATGAGGCAGAGGTTGTTAGAAGGGTTAGGGCCTCCAAGGTAACACCACCACAAGGAAAACAGGGCTTTACCCCTCTTTATGTACTGAGCAGGACAGAAAGGATATTGTAGCTGTGACAAAGTGCGTTACACTCAAAGAGAAGCAAGGTGAGACTTGCAGGAACCAGGGCGAGTTGAGCAGCTCCACCTGTGAAGGTGTCAACCTGAGCGCAGGCCGAGTCTAGCGATTCAGTTTCGCAGACGTGACGCTAGAGAATGGGAGAGAGTTGGCTGGGCTCCTCCTCTCCAGTGACACACCCTAGCGTACAAGCTGAACTGGCGGTAGTCTGGAAGGCAGGTGGACTGGAGAAGACCGCCTGTATTGGGTGCTTTCCTGTTGCCTCAGAGCTTATGGTCGGGGGCCCGGCCGGACACATTAGCGCAATTTCCAAGTGAGTGAAAATTATATATCGTTCCACGTCCTACAATGTGATTCATATAAGCACCAACGAGCTTTCAGCTAATATGAATAGGAACCTTGAAATTATTTGAACGATGGATGGAACAAGAACTTGGGGAAAAGAATGGGCAAACGCTAAACTCGGACTACTCTGAGCCAGGCTTCTGGTTTGGATTTTGAAGCTCCCTAAACGAGCAAAAGATATAAATGGGTCAAAATTAACTAGGAAAGAAGGGGGGAAAACATCACTGTAACAAAAGTTACAGTAACTTATAATAGTTACAGGACCAGCACAATCCCTAACCATGCACTGAAGGAACAAAAATGAAATGATGTTGTTGTCTGGCGCTTGAATCTTCGCTTGAAGATGGCTCTTAACCACCGCTGCCAAACATTCTTCTTTCTGTGACTTGGGTACGCAGGGGATTTTCAATGACACAGAAGATGCTCCGAAGTTTAGGCAGTTACAGACAGACGGCTTTCTGTCCCTCTGAATAAAGTCGATCAGATGGAAGATCCTCCATACCTACCTTTTTTGATGTTGTTAACGGTTTCTGCTAAAGGAATGATTTCTCAAGCCAAAGAAGGTTCACGAAACACACAAAGTGAATTCACATACATTTTTTAAAATCAATATCCCTGATGGGCATTTTTAAATGAATTTATTTAATATTGTCGTGCAAATCATTCTATATGAGTCGTGCGTATGGAACTAGTCTTCAGTATTAGCTATTAATGACAAAAAAGTAACATTAAATAAAAACTGGATCGTATCGTTATATCATACAAGTTATTTTACATTTTATTACGTCTTTCACTTACCTTCAGGTGTTGATGGGTGGTTAGGTGTATCTTGTAACTCGTCTCACTTATCATCTTAATATTACATACCTGAAAAATAATTAACATGTTAATGACAGACTTAAAAAAAATTCCACATCACGGTGCAATACTAATATCACGTAGCAGCCCGAAGTCTGTTAATTTCCCGATAATGCCAGATCGTATGTTAACAATTAAGCCGAAACAAGTAGAACAATTTAACGTTACATACTTTGCATAAGATGAAGTCGACTTCATCGTCGTCGTATGTTGCTCCGATTTCCTCCATGACGAAACTATCAAAGGGAGAATTTAAGTGGTAATCGATTAATAACGTTGCCAAGCCATTATTTACTCAGCATGTCCATTATTTTTTTTTAGATTATTTAATATAGCGTACTTTGCCTACCACTATAGTACCTAACAAAAATTGCCAAGATTACAGTATCGTTGACATTTTTAAATCAGGAATGCATTTTGCTGTTGTAGGGTCTTACCCGAAACTACAACAATAAGAGGTTACATCCGGGTCGTAAAAATAGAAAACATTTCCGTTGTTGCACTTGTCCGGTTGGATGTCAAACCCATGAGTTTAGTTCCGCGATCAATGGCCAGTTTTCTTTTTTTAGGGCCTAATCAAAACGTTGACGACCCACTAATCGTCGCATTTTATAAATAATAATTAAAAATATAAATTAAAAGTACTATTTCTGAAAATAGTACTCCAGTGCACTACATCAGATTGGAATAAATTGGTCAAGTGTAAAATTGTAAGCTATGAAAGTCCCCCGACATCTTAAAGATATTCTTCTTAATTTTAATATTATTAATGTTGAAAATAGTAAATTATTTATTACATTTTGTTCACAGTATTGTTTAATCATAATCACCATAACATGTTATGAAAGATAAAATCAACCCACCATCATAAAGTGAATTTAAAAAAATCTTAAAGCTTTTATAAAATTTTCCTTCAGCTTTTGCTGTTTATTTTGTTCTGAGAACAGAACACTTTACAACATACCACATTTCAAATTTACACTACCAAATGAATGAAATAAATTATAATGCATGGTTTTGGAAACAACAGATTTCTCTTTCAAATGCCTTATAAAACAACTCCAAACGCTAACGCTTAACACCCTCCAGTACAGGAGACAAGCAAATAATAAAAGTAATACAGTACATGCACAGAAACAGTGAGGCGTTGACCAAATTATGTCTAAAGAAAAAGGCTAAACCCATTATGTAGAAATCAGAATTGTAGATCAGCATGGCTCTCTAGACACTGTAGTAATTTATCATTTCTACTGTCTCACTGCAATCCGGTAATAGCTGGCTACTTAAAATAGGTAAAACCCCATGAATTACCTATTGTAGAGAAGGTTGTATTTGGTGGGGACATGTTTTCTGTTCACAGGAAAGTATTTACAAGAATCTTAGGAGTTTAAATGTATGGTTACTACTGTAAATGTACAATCATGTACAATGTGTCTTGTTTTTTCCGGCAGTCAATTCTCACAAGGAAAACTTTACAACAGAAAATCTTCTTTTTTCTTCTTTTGGAAACTTTTGACAGGTTATATTGCATACTTTTGATGAGCTGATGTTTTGCACAGATTAAAACACAATTTTATAACTACCACAGATATTACAAATCCGCCACAATTTATAATATCTGTGGTTTAAATGGCAGACTTCTCTGCTACGTCTGAGGTGTGAAAAAGGGGGTACGAACAAAAGCCTAAAACTGTGCAGTAATGAGTTTAAAGGCAAATTATAGCAGTCATAAAGCATCGTATGAAGATAACTGTAATAAAATACTGCAGTTGGATATATTATATACTTTACTGCACAATTTATTCATTAGGAACACTTAATGTACAATTTCTATTTCTGTTCTTTATCTAAATCCACTGTAGATACAAAAATAATGTCACAACAGGATTTCCTTGACCAGTGTGGCTCTGGGAGGGGTTTTGGTGTGGGGATAAATGAGAGGACATGCTCTGGCAATGTAAAAGGTGGGTGACCCGTCAGTGAAATTCGCAGATGAGGTCTGGAAGCTTAGACATCTGCCAAACAGACGAGAAGAGATCCAGCAAGGATTTAGAGGTCTGTTTCTCTGAATTGAAGAGGTTGAGAGAGAGAAGGCAGAGATTGGGCAATGGGATGAAGGGGGGGGCGGGGCATTTTGGGGAGCAGAGGGGGTAGAGGTGTGTCAGTCAGTGGGGTTGTAGATGTCCCCAGGGGAGGGCAGGTGCACGTGCCCCCCTGTCACATTGGGTAGCAGGGAGAGGTCAGGCAGGCTGCCCAGCCGAGATCGCAGTTCCTTCCGAACTTGGGACACCCGCGCCAGCTTGTGCTTGTACTCCTGAAACACAGGAGACACGTAAAACCACACCATGTTAAAAAAAACATCCCGAGTGAAGATCACGTATGACATCACAACACTCCACAGTATCGTACACATCCGCTTTTACATTATATATCAGGTGATTCGATACCCATACGAGATCTGTCGCCTAGATCTGCATTAAAGCATGCATACTAAACATCTCTCAATATTATTTCCTTGACCAACCATAGAGGACATAGAAGAAGTGGAGTGGCCAATCACTCCACAGTGAAAAGTGAGATTGGGGGTGAGCGTGAATATAAAGTGAGGAGCCAAGCAAAACGGTACAAAGATCAGAAGAAAGAGGGGGAAAAAGTTTCATTAGCAGTTTCTGAACTGTTGGGAGGAAAGTTAACAACCAATCGGTTATTGGCCAATGATACCCATCACTTTGATTTGATTTGACACTTTGATACCCATCACAAACAGTGAGTATTTCCGTAATCTATTTCCTCGAGCATCACTTAAGATTGTTTGGTTTTTGTTATAGTTAAGATGCTAATCAGAAGATGCAATATTTTAGAAAGAAAACATGTCCACAATTTGAAAATATATTACATATAATTCAAACGTAAATTTAATGTTTTTCAAATGTTAACTGATCTCACATTATTTCAAACATTTAAAACTCATCCTTAATTCATTTTTATGTTATGCCGCATATTATTTAAAATCTTGCCATTTCTGCAGTCATTTACATGTTGACGGACGTGGTGTAAATCCAACATTTGATAGCTTGTTATGTTTTTTGGGAATGGCAAACTCATTCTCTGTCTTGCATGACAGACCTGCACTTTGCTACCTGTTTGTTTTGGCATTTTTTACTTATATTTACTATGATACAAATATATTTTTTATCCAGCAACTGGGGGGGGGGGGATGATTTTATATAGCAATGTAGTATTCAGCAGTTTATTTTTCAACATTGTGCTGTTGGTATCATAAATGACAGGTCTGAGCTAAGCAGATTTTCTTCATTTTATAGATCCCCTTGTGGTATCCCTGGAAAGAACATTAGAGGGCCAGTAGGGGGCACACTTTCTCTCAGCCGTGTGAAAAGACAAGTGCCCAGGGGGTCCGCTGCCCTGTTGTGGGCTCATTTTGGGTGAGATACTAAACTGAGGTCCCGGGACATACTACAAACATTGATACAAGACATTGCAGTTTATAGTATGTCAACACGATGTATTTAAGGGCGTTACAAAACTTAATTTGCCTTAAAGCCGATATTCAGGCTTAAACTGACGATTGGTGAATCTAAACATCCCCAGTTCAGGTGGTTAACCTGGCCAGTGTTTCTTAAAGCATTCTGCTTTACGACGACTGCCGTGATTCGACCAAACACGATGGAACAATCTGTAGGTAGGGGAGGTGAGATTCTCCCTCAAAATAAATCACTTTCCATTGAGGTCCTGTCATAAACGCTGCCGTGTAGATGAAAGTGATTATGAGAAATACAGGACTTCTTGAGCCTGTTTCTCCCCAAAGTATTTAAGCCACCTGACGATCAGTTCTACAAAGGAATACGGGGGATTTCACCCTAACTTTAGGAAGGTAGAGTGTGTACTTTTTGCCTCCTGTACACACACACACACACACAGCCGTGTACTAAGGCAGTTTAGTTTAATTGAGTTTAAGTACTTCAAGGTAAATGACCCAGGCCTTCACGTAACTTTATCCTGAGGCTCTCGCTTCAGCAGTTCTTAATGCCGGTCCTGGTGTCTGCCCCCCCCCCCCAGGGTATGACGGTTTGACTGAATAGTCAACTGGAACCGGGCTCAGCGTTATTCTCTGTGAGGTTTTTGTGTTTCTATAGGTGTGTAAAGGAGAAAGTAAAAATAAACACCTAAACTGTAATATTTTCCAAGCCTGGTAAGGCTTAATCAGTTTAACGACCAATTGATCTTATATTACTAATGTGATAAGGCCAACAGCTTAAGTTTAGAAAAACTGCCAAAAAAAATTTCCAACAGGTTACTGTCAAATCCACACCCCATATTCAGTTAACCACTCAACTCATCTTGAAGGAGAATGACTTGGGCTGGTACTAAAGCCAGCCCACGCAGTTGGGCTCCAGGCCCAAGATTGAGAGACGCATATGGGCCAGAATCCAATCAACACCACCTAGCCTCCGATGCCAAAGCGGTGTAAATCAAGGGCTGGATTAGAAAACATTCATTACGTTTCGTAAAACGGAACCTCTGCGATTGCCCATGAAGTCTGGTCCTCCAGAGCCCAAGGTCAAATCTCAGAAGAGCAGTAAACCATTTACACAAGGACAAGTCAGACTACATCTTAACTGCGAGAAGATAAGGTTGTCCTAACATTGTCCTTTAAATAAAATAAGCGGGTGACCGTGCGCAGCTGTACTTACAGGCAGTACTATAAGTTTTGGGCGCTGTAGCGAGACCATTACATGGATTTAATTTGGTTTTAATGCAAAGACGTGCGTCAGTTCCCTTGAAACGGATCTTTGACGCATAACCCTTTCTGGACGACATCTCTGCTTCAGGATGTCATGGCAGTTGTGCAAGTCAAGAGATTAAAGTTCAGCTTCGTTTTATTAGAATTTAATGTCAAGTACAGCATTTTCATTTTGCCCTTTTAAAAATTACATAAGTGTTCAGATTCTGATAACTTCAAGGTTCCCGCAACAGACAGGTTGAATATTGAACGTTTAGACCTTGCTGTAGAAGCTCATAAGTAAATAGAAATGGATGCAAAACGTTTAGTGCACTTTGAGCGTTTTGTTTAAAATTTTAACTATTTTGACCGGCACGTTCCAGTGATCCACATTTTATATGTCCTTCACGGTTCTAATTTTATCTGGGCCTAAGTCTGACACGAATAAAGACGAGTCACTTTGACCCAGAACGCAATATTAAATAAGATTAAGCGTCTTTACTAGGAGATATGAAAATGTATTCGCAACCTTAAAAAAAACAGCACACTAATTTGGATGACGGTATAGCCATGTGATACCAAACCAAATTATGGCATAACTGATCACAAAACACCCAAATCAAACCATTTAATAAAATAAAGCTATAGCCCTTGCGGATTAAAATCTGGAATTATTTGCGGAAGTTTGTCAGCGTTTCCACTTCTGAGCAAGAGTCAGATGAACCTCACTTTGCGCCCACAGAACCTAACCCGAATCGCAATGCACAAAACACATCAGTATTGTCCAATTGCCTTGCGTGGCTGCAGTCCATTTCGGTCAGATTTCCCCCCCCCCCCACCTGCTTTTTCTGAAGCAGCAGAAGTTGGGAACATGCACAAACAGTTAAAATAATACCACACCCACAGATATCAGTTTTTTTCTTTATTTTTTTTCTCGTCCTTTACAGGAGGAATCAGCAAAGATGCTGACACATCAGGAGACGGCATCTTGCTCAGTACCTGTTAACAAAAGCTGAACAGTGCAGGGTTAATGAACCAGTTCCAAAAATGGTCCAGCTGGATTGAAAACAAGACTTGAACCCGCCTGCATACCAACAGTGTTTTAGTGTGGTTTTGTTCTTGTTCACGTGTCAGGATAGTGAAGTGCTCTGCCGGTTAAGCAGCAGTAGGGTTCTCACTGGGCCACAATAGGGTCTGACATTCTCTTCAGATGTACTTACCCACTGTGAGGGACAGGAAGAACACATCTACTAAACCCCCAACGAAGCGCTCATTGTAAAGCTTCAAATTCTGCCCCCAAGAAATTGGTCTTTTATAATCTTTTCCCATCCATTATAATAGGCTCAAGAGATGGCACAGGCTGGAACTATGCGAACCCCAACCCCAGCTGTGGTCTACTGAGCCCATTCAGAGATTTAAGCAACCAGTAGTAAATCTTGTGTAATGAGAAGAGTGTAGTTCACCAACAGGATGAGGAACTTTCTGGTTAAATTTCACTGAATTTATAAAAAGTATAAAAAGAAATGAAATGCAAGTATAAATATAGAAATGTAGCGGGAGGTCATCTCTGCAACCCGCCAGGATCTCATCTAATTGAATATAAAACTAAAACAAGAGTCATACTTGAAAGAGTGGAATACATAGATGGTTTACGCACTTCCAGTTTCTGCTCATTCTGGGCCAGGCCGCTCCGTTGGCTCTGCAGGAACAGGGCGAGAGTACGTGTGAGCTGCCGGCGATCGTCGATCTCCGCGGCGAGGCGCCCGCTGTAGTCTGCCAGCAGCAGGCAGGCCTCCTCTACCAGCCTGGACAGACGCTCCCCCGACTCCTTGTCTGAGGCGTGCAGAGAGGGGGAGGTTGGTTGAGAATGAAGTCAGCATCCGGGTGGGTAAGAGTGTGGTGCAGGTGGTTTGAGTGGGTTGGGGGGGCCTACCGGTAATCCGACTCAGCAGAGAGGCGTCCTGCACCTCGGGGGGCAGGGAGGAGATCCTCTGGCGCAGCGTCGAGTCCCCCGAGGCAGCGTTCTCCAGCTCCTGGAGAGCCCGTATCAGGTCTGCCGTCTGGGGGGAAAGAGAAACCAATACAGTAAGGCGAGAGTAATCTAGCCATGAAAAGACCTTTAGGGAAAACAAGTAATTAAGAAATGTAGGATTCTGAGCCCTTTGCCTTCGAGCCACTCGAGTAGGTTATGCAGCCCCCCACTCCAGGTATGGCATTGCTAGGAACTCCGCCATCAGTGTTACAGTTCAACGGTACACAAGCTGATAGAGTGGGCAGAACAACCAAACGGGGACACACAGGGGAGCACTCCCAGTCACAGATCAGTCTCCCCGGGTGCCCTTACTGACCGAGCCAATCGGGAGGCCCCAAAACATGCGGTTCTGACGGCAGTTTGACTACGGTGACAGCGCAGAGGGGCTCATTTGAGGACAGTACCTGGGGAGGCTCTCCAGGTGAGCTCTGGCAGGGGAAGTCATCATCCACCAGCTTGATCTCCTCGTAAGGCCGCTTCCTGGGCTTCCGCTCACCCTCTGCGTCACACGGTACGGAGACAGAAGCCGCAAGGCCGTGAGGGCCGCCCTGTTGGCAGCTTAGCGCCATCACGAACGCATCATTAACCAGATGAGTCGCTTGATTGCACTGATCTCTATGTCCCTTTGTGGGTCTAGTGCTGGCCGGGGTTGGTACTCACGCAGAACCTGGGCCAGCTGGTCCAGCAGAACTTTCTCGTAGACCGCCCTCTCCTGCCAGATGGACAGAACTCGGCCTAGCTGTTTCTTGCAACCCTCTTCACCCTCACTGAGGAAAAGGTCAGAAAGGTCAAATCTTAACCGTGAAGGACATTATTCTAATAAAAATGTGTGTTAGAAATACCTCACAGTGTTCACATGTTTAAAATAGGGGGTTTAATAGCAACAATGACACATGACCACGTTCATCTCAAGTCTAGACTTATTTACAGGAAAAAGCAGAAGAAATCTAAAATGTTCGATGCTCCGATTGCAGTTGTAAGTCCCCTCTCACCTAGAGACATGCTTGAAGGCATCGACAATGACCGGCGCAAAGTCCTGGGTGAACTCGGGCCCTTTCCGCTTGCTGTTCTGGATGACATCATTGGCCAGGTACAGGAAGGTGAGCTTGCGTGACCCTTTGGCTGTAAGTGGACAGGTGGAGACCAAGGTAAAAGGGTGAGAAACTAAGTAGGCTAGAAAAACATCTACTGCCATTTCATTACTTAGCGAGCAGAGGATCAGCACCCCCTACGGGGACAGAACAAAATGTCTCGCATACAAATGCACAAAAATAAAAGTAAACCTTCCATTTCTACTGTAGAAACAAGTACCACCAGGGAGATTTCCCTCAAAGCAACGCCACAAAAACGGGACCACACGTCTCCCTGAGTGATAAGACTGTTTATTCAAGCACAACCTCCAGAGATAAAGTGTAAAAATAGAGCTTACCAAGGCATCGCCACACACCCAGAAGATGTGTCAAGCCCACACACACACACCCTTATCCACCCATTGCACATAATGGTAAAACCATGCTTCCAGCTACGCATAGGCTGGCAGGACTGTCAGTGGACTAACTGAAGACCGGTCTGAGCGAGTGAGGGGCATTCCTATTCTGCACTTGCCCGTACTGAATTCAAAAGTTCCAAAAAAGTTACCAGAATCGAGCTGCAGAGGCTCTTACATTAGACAGTGAAATGACCAGCACAGGCACAGCAGTATGTGGGTGTTCAAATGGCCTGGTCCCAAGGCCAAATCCTCCCCTAACAAAACAGTTTCAATGAGAAAAACCCATCTTGGAAACCATGAAGACCTGGAGTGAAATCTGACACCTAACAGCAGCACAAAAGTGACAGCAATACTGCAACCCCCCTACAATTAAATGACCATGGCTGTGCCGTGCCAAAGCGAAGTAGGGAGGAAACAGGAAGTAATCCGTGTAGTGCACTACATTCTCACACAATACGTTTCCTAGCAGTCACCTTTATCCAAAGCGACTAATCACAACAACATTCATCTACTTAAAGCTGGATATTCAAGCTCCGAAACACACATGGCCACAAGTATGTGGACACCCCTTTCGTATTAGTGCTACACCAGTATCTGACCGGTGCATAAATACCAAGCACCCAGCCCAAAACCCAATCTCCATAGATAATAGAATAAACCGCACTGAAGAGCTCAGAGGCTTTAAACCCGCTCGCTTCGTTGGATGCCACCTTTATAACAAGTAATCCAGTCAGATTTCTACCCTGCTAGAGTTGCCCCAGTCAACTGCAAGTGCCATTATAGTGAAATGGAAACGTCTAGGAGCATCAACCGCAAAGTGGTAGAACCACACGGAGCGGGACCGGCGAGTACCGAAGCGGTCGATCCTCGGTTGAACTGGAACGTCGACAGGGAGCCAGGGCTAATCGGCCAACACAGGTACCCTGACCTCACTAATATGCTTGTGGCTGAAATGGAAGCAAGTCCCCGCAGCAAAGTGCCAACATCTAGTGGAAAGCCCTCTTAGAAGAGGCTGTTATAGCTCTATTTTAGTGCCCATCATTTTGGAATGAGATGTTCGAGATGGCATAAACAGACTGAAAAGGTATTTTACTCAATCTGTACCTCCCCCCCCCCCCATCTGTACAATTCCCTTACCATCCTTAAAACTGAATTTTTGTTTATGAATTCCCAACACTGCGTGTATCCCTCGGACAACCACTGTGCCTACACATTTTCCAGGTGAAAACACTGACCAGCCAGCGTTTGACTCAGCATTGCCAGAGCTAATGAATATTTCCATTTCTACTGTATATATCCGTTATTGCATTTTGTTGTAAGAAAAAGGAAATTCATGCTTATGTTAAAATATTTGGTTTAAAAAAAAAGACAAATGATTAGACAATGGACTTAATCACAAGGTCACAGATACATTTTCCTTCAAGGGACCATGCTACTGTACCTCTAAGCAAGGTACTTCAGCAAATACACAGCTGTATAAGTTGGTAATGTTTAATGGGTGATAATTTACAACGATCCATTAAACAGTATCCAATCACAAAAGCAAAGCTAAAAACTCCATTGCATGCATTTAGTTTTACTGAGCTGCAGTTCAACTTCACAATGACAGCCTTGTAAAACAGGAATGTAGCTAGAGTTAAAGTATCCAAAATCTTCCATATTATTGCAGGGGCTGTGAGAAACGTTTGTGAAAGCCTAAGGCAGGCACTGTCTAATCGAAGTGGCATATTGTTCAATCAACAGAGATGGGTTTGACTGAATAAGGTCTGTAAAATCCAAACATTACCACTAGCAGTTCTAAAAATGCATAAATCCATTTACCAAAAATGTAGATTTATTTCATCACTGAAAGCTAAATAAAAGACTATATTGGCATTTGTAATACGTTCTACAGCACACAGGTTAACGCGTTTTGTGTTGAACATCACTTGAAAAACATGGCCCAGAGGGTGGCTTGCGCATATCCAAATGCGTGTAAATTTGTGCTTTGGAAGCATATGCACACAATCGGTTTACAGGACAGGTGCAAAAGGTGAGAGTTAGGGCACCATCTTCGGTTTAAGAGCAGAGGTCGTCACAAAGACACAAGCTGAACGCCACGACTCTAGGTTTATTTCCATTTAACAGCGTTCAGTCACAAGTATTCTTGTAATATGGCATTACAAATGAAACTGCAAAGTCCTCAATCAGGAAGGCTAAACAATGTAGCCTAGCGCACAGACAGCAGGTACAGACCCATCGAACGCAGTAGGACAGAAAGAAACGGTAAATTTCACTACTTGAAATATCCCCCCCTTTAACAGAAATACGTCTCACTACAGTTGAGCTACACCTTGAACCCCGTAGAAAGTACAATCGAAGTTTGTCCCAGGCACTACTGAACTGCAGCCAAACAAACATAAAATTGCCTTGAAGAAAACACTATTCTTTCAGCACCTTCTTATCCAGGCTGACAGCTCCCAACAGCAGGTGTTTAAACCCATTTGCCAAAACACAGGAAACGAACCACCTAGAGAGGGGGAAAAAAAACTGAAGAGATTTACTGCTGAATTCCCTTCAGACAAAGCTGACCTTGCTTCAGCCTTCCTGTTAGTCAAGTTATGCAAACAGAATGTTAAACACTTTGATTTGCAGAGTTTAAAAGTCTGCTCTTCTGTCTAGTTTAATTTGACCCATTAACACTGAAGAGTTTTAAGTCAAAAGGTGGTATGGTAAAATAAATGCATGACAATTGCGGTACTTAATCAATAGGACCTTTAATGGATAAATTTAGTCTATTGAGAGGACAGAAAAGACCAACTACATGGTTGTCTTAGTTGGTTTCAGAAATACCAAATATTTAATTGAGGGAATACATAAGTCTGACCCCTGAGCTCAAACCTAATGACACAGATAAGCACTTATTCCAAGACCCTTGCAAAGCCGTAAATATAGGCTGGCCCGGTAAGCAATATAGGATAACTCGGGTCTCAAACTCCAGAAGCTGAGTGAAGTGCGAGTAGCAGAAACAAAGGTATACTCTAGTACAGCACTTTGTAACTTGTATTCCTTCAAATAAAAAACACATTTCACTGACTTTAAAAAGGTACAACGTATGGTTGTTCCGCATAGATGCATCTGGAGTTAACCGAAACTGTTTTTTCAGTGATCAACTTCCGGCTGGGAATTGATGGTTGATAACAGCATCTACTATACTTACACTAATGTAACTTTAAACCCAGTGGCATCACAACAGTGTACATTGCAGAAGCGCAGACACATGGTTCTGCCATGAAAAGTATCAAACTACAGCGGCCTTTTCTGAAATTGACAAATCAACCAAAGATTTGACTGTCAGGCCAGGTGACACACAGCTGACCCTGTGCCACTACACATGCAATCCTGCCAAACCCAAACTACACTAAAAACATCACCAGACACTACAGACAACGCAGTAACTTGATCAGGATCAGATGTTAAGTAGTATTGGTTGCATCTGCAGACTAAAAAAACCCAACTCCCTGTCCCCCTTAAATAAGGATGATAAAATCCAGATTTGCACAATTTTATTTGGTTGAAAACTACATGACGCCTTTTACACCCACCATCATTGACCAAGTGTAGTAATACTCCTCCCAAAACGTAAGTTACTTTTCGAGGCGCAGAAAGGACTTTAAAATGCCTCTTACAATAGCCAGGTAAATCTACAAATGCGTGTTTTACCATATGACCGCAGCATAGTTTACGTACGACCACTCGAAATTTACACAATTACGAATTAGGGGCATACAAAATGCGTTGCCGACAATACATACAGTATGGGGTAGTCGTCTGATAGTTTCATTCAGTAAACCAACAGTAATCTCACCAGGCCATAGAATGAGTGGCAAACAGTGTTCGAAAAATGGAATGTGTCACAACACAGCGATGTAGGCCTCAATCGAAAAAGTGTTTAAAACGAAACAACAAAGCTTAAAACGTCGTTGATGCTTCATTACGACAGCAACCTATACTAAAACTACTGACTACAGGCTATATATATGGAATGTGATTGAAAACAACACACAAGGCCATCATTGTTTTCATAAAGAATGTAAACAACATTTAGCAAGCTATATGGAAAATAAATGCAAGTAAAGCAACTAAACAACCAGATTTGAACGATGACGAGGAGCACTATGGATAAACGTGTCGCGTTTACGGTACTTTGACAAAAGATGATTAGAAAGAAGAAAAAGAAAAAACATCGGTGATCCGAGGTCAAACACCTCCGAACTACTTCCTGTGCGTGTATGTCGTATCAGGCCAACACAGACACCAGTCCAAATAAAATCAATTGACTTGGATGGCGTGTGTCCCCGGCTAATTAAAGGTGGACCTGTTAATCGAATGTTTCAGTCGCGTTATATAATGCCGTATAATTTACTAGGTGTATAGACAACACCTATTCAGTATATAGAAACCCAAGTAAAGTGTAGTTTAATATTAATCACGTTTAAGACAAATAAATAACTAAACTGTAAATCCTCCACTGGCGCAAAACATGGATGAAACGGAAGCTCACTCGTTCGTTTATTCAGTCGGCCTTTCGTTCTCCATTAGCCAGTACAAATTGCGACCACTATGAAACGGTAGTCAACTAGTTAGATATTACGACCTAACTACATAGTCAACAACAACGCAACTCATACCTTTTTTTAGTTCGTTGTACCAAACTGTAACGATGGTTTTCGAGTGTTTTCTGTGGTGGATTAGCCATAACGACAATGTCTGTACGCTTTGTTGGGAATTGCTCAGCTCCGATAGTTTCTTTTCTAAAGCTGCCTCAGAAAACGCGGACATCTCTCCAACCTTTTTAAAAACAATATTATATAAATTTCTTCTCAACTGAACAATCAGCGAGCGTGTCCCACCCCGCCGCCAACAAACTACCACTTCCTTGCTCCTGTCCCTTGGATCCACTGCAGCAAAGGACTCGTTTGCCCTTGTTTACAGGCCTTGCAACGGGTTTTCATTGGTTGTATCGCAAGGGCCCGTGCAATTCCATTGGTCAGTACTGCGACGAGGCGGAACTTAAAGTTGTCCACCGATTTAAAAAAAAATTGTTCAAAATCTCGTGTTAAGTAGTGACTGTGTCTTAAATGCTAATGGACAAATTCACTTATTTTTAAAAATGAATTTGCAATAACTCCGGCGGGTGACCTTTCCTACTCCAGTCGCCAAAGTTTTCTTTTGTGAATATGAATGCATTTTTTGATTGTCAACGTGAGGACGCCTCAAATTGACAAAAGAAAGCCTAATATTTTATACTAAAGTCTCTAAAGTCAGGCTCGTGCAATGAAATTGAAAACGTCACAGCTAACGTTAATAAATTAGAAAGGCTGGAAAATCTTAACGGGTGAACGCTCGCGACTGTGTTCTCTATTGAGCCGTCGGGAGAAGGAAAGACGATCACTAGAATTTCCTTGTGTACAATTGGTTTTCAGGTAAGATAAACGTCAAGAATAATCTATTATATAGTGATAAAACATTTACAACCGTTCATGGTAAACGTCTTAAATTCATTTAATTTGAACGCTGTGATAGTAGAAGCGACTTTCACGAGAGCTGGTTGGCTCGCCTCTTATCTTTTATATGCAATATTTATTCTGCATTTGTATTATTGCTACCTTCGAAATGTATTTAGCTACCAATGGATACGAAAATATTCCACAAACGTTCGGGTACGTCTCAGAGGTTAAGCGAAGTAGATTTTCTTTAAGCGTAAAGTAACCGATTAGGACCCCTTCGACCTGAGTATAGCCAACACATGTTGTATAGATAACTCTATCACTCCGAATTTATGGTTTCATTCAAACATAGCGAAATTTATCATAACTTATTTTAGGAGGGAGGAAGGAAAATCAGTTCAGTCGTCGTGATGTTATGAGTAAGACAAAAAACACAATTGAGGTTCGTTTAAATTTGCAATTATAACATTTTTAATTGAGCTATTCAATACATTTTTCATTAGCAAAATAGAAAATTAAAGCATATTATTCACAAATACCGCATATTGATTGTCTAGGTGGGCTCACGCTTTTCAACGAAACACATTTCCATCGATACGTTTTAAAGAGGACCGTCTGAAGAGTTGCATGCCAATACGATAAACGGTCTTATAAAGTTTTGTTTATCGATTATTTTAAAAAGGTGGAAAATCCAATATGGTGTAAACTTGGTGTATAAGTTTTAGATGACCGTCCAAGTAAAAGTTTACTGCAAGTTTCATGTCCGTGTGCCAAACGGTTTTAGAAGTCGTTTATTTTTTAAAACTTCAGTCGACATTGGCGGCCATTTTTTAACACATCGGCATGAAATTTGTGGACACCCCTAAAGTTTTTTTGTTTTGTTTTGTTTTTTAACAAACGGTGCATTTCCAATCGTTTGCTGTAGTGGCCAATTCATATGGCTGGTTATGACATATAATCCTGCCATGTTTGGTGAGTTTTCAATTAACTCTCCAGGTCTTGTAGACCAAAGGTTCTCAAACTGGGGTCAAACATTTTATACACCTTTGTCAGTAATTTTCTCAGTAGGGGGGTCCATGATTAATGCTGCATGTAAAAAAGGGTCCAACAAAAAAAGTTTGAGAACTCCTGCTGTAGACATTTTGTCAATACTGCAGAAGGAATGAAGCCCAATCAGATGCCCTGTAGTGTTTGGCCCACCAATGAGCTTTCATATCTTTGATATTTGAAAGTGTTTCAAGCCTGAAATATTTCATGAAAAATTTGTTCTGGAAGTTCTATACATATTCTTGTTTTTTAATAATTAAGGTAAAGTTCAATTAAGGCATTAGCCAATTGCATTTTCTCATTAAAGCATGCTGGCTTGGAGATTTGAGTGATAACTACGCCAAACACAGAGATTTAATTTATTTAATAGGAACTTGAATGTAGCAGTGTGTTAGATGGCATTTTACTTAAGAAAGTATAACAAATGTGAAACAGGGGGGAAAAGGCAGACAGAGGGATCAAAGATTGGTGATTAGATGGATAGCTTGGGGTATACGCGTTTACTCCTGTGGCGTTAGGCCTCACACCTCCTTCAGGGTGTCCTTGCCCTGGGGGATCTCCAGCCAGTGAGGAGGCCAGGATGCCTTGACACTCGGGCGTTCCTTCACCAGGGTGTAATACTCCCCTAGTTTGGGGTACTTATCTTGGGACAGCCTGCAGAATACAAATGTTATGAAGGTCATTCAAGTACTGGTTTGCCCAAACAAGACTTGATTTCATCAGATGAAGCATCCAGTGTTGAGCCTCTCTCACTAGACAGCAGGTTTACCCATCCTCTCCACTTCTGACAATGGGTTTTACTCTGCGGATTCCTAGAATCCTATTGGCGGAACTTACCCAAAGCGGAAAGCATATGCAATGACAGGTATGCAGATGACATCAGCCATCGAGAAAGCCTTTCCAGCAATGTATGAACCATCCCCCATCTGAGAAGACAAGGGCATAACTTGCATTTGGAATGCTTGTCGTAGGTACAGACGTGTGCGTAGCATTGTTGTGTGCGTGTACACTTGTTTCTACTGAAAGGCTCACTTTCTCGATATACTCCTCCCACCGATGTAGTTCAGTAGTTAGGGCCTCCTTGTTCCTCTTCATTGCCGAGTCATGCCTCTCTGCCTCAGGAACACGCCAGGTATAGTAGATGACCTCAGCTGCAGGATACCATGAGATCACATGAATGATATACCAGGCAAAATGAACCACATCCCACAAATGCACCTGATATTTTCTAGCATATTCTTCCATTCGGTTTTGATCTATATTGCAGTGTCACTGTAAATCGTGAAGCCAAACGGGTGCACATCAGTGTTTTGTTTCTTAGGTGTTTGATCTGTGGTAGGCATGAAATTTTCCTTTTGGCTCGGCGCAAAGCACTCATTAGTGCAAAGTCGTTCTGAGTTTCCAGGTTACAGAGCACTGCTGTTGCTGCAGTAAAGCTCTACATAGCGTGTTCCCTGGGTGCAACTTCATGGGATGTAACCCGTGCGCTGCCTTTTTTTAAGTTTTTCACCAACAGAATACCAAGTTAATACTGGTCTAGATAACTGAAAATTCCGAATATGAATGCGCGTTACAAATGCATTCCACTTACTCAGTTTCTGCTGCAGTGCTTCGATTTCAAACATGCGCTGATACACCAGAGCCTGTTCTGCTGGGCTGTCAGGGATAAGCTGCTGGCCTTGAGACTTGAACTGGCTCTACAGAGCACAGGGACAGTTGGCAAGAGACCCACAAAAAAAACCAGTGTATAATATGGGGGGGGGGGGCAGTCCATAGTAAGTTTTTCCATTGCTAAGTGACAAAGCCAGTAACTAGCAATTAAGTTTCAACCTACCAATTCACTATAAGCACAGGACAAGGAAGATCTCTGCCTTGATAAATAGGTCAGAAATTCACATTGCTTTTACAGGGCACGCAGTATTCATGCTTGCACATTCCAAGTATAGCGTTACAAGGTGTGTGAATCGTTAGCTTTTGCCAATTGGATTTGCTTGGCGATTCGATTCAAGAGCGATTTGGGTTCGTTTAGAACAATTCGATACAGTGATCGGAATCAGTAACTTAGTAATCAGAACTGTCAGGGTTTCAGAGAGGTGATGTTTGGGCACCTTAAGTACTGTTTCTAACCATTACATTGTATAAATCTGAGATTGACAATTAAAATCTGCATCTTGGGAAACGATAAAACGAGCAGCTTTCTACTGCACAAGAATAATACAAGGTAATCCTAAGGAAGAGTGCTGAACTAGCTAGCTCTTCTAACACAAAACTAAAATGACAATGATAACGTTAAATATCAACACTAGAAAATATTAACAATTAACAAAGGTTGAAAATGTAAAGTTATGTAATATTTAAAAAAAAAAAAAAGTTTTTGTTCCTGCATGGTGACGTGAGATGCTTGTGTTCATCGTTTTTAAACTTAAATTCCATGGCATGTTAGCAGCTCGTTAGCTACATACTGTTATAAATTATAAAAATGTGTTAGATATTACACGTTTTATAATACCAGCAACTAAAACTGCTGCCATAGTTTAGCTAGCCCCATTAACTAATTTACAATATAAATAAAAACATAGTCTGGCAAATAGTGGATAGATGGCTCCCTCTTTGGTGACTGCTAACATAGGAGGGAATGAAAACGGGAATTGCGCTGCCACGAATTAAAGTTTAGTGTGGTGACATTGAACCATGTGACAGTTGGCAACTTGTTAAGAGCACCTGCATAAAGATGGTGGTTCATTCTATTCTAAGCAATACGCATTCTGTCTTTGAAACTTAAACTACTGCAACACCAAAGGGTTAACAGAGAGGGTTTAACTACAGTAGATGCAAACCTCTAGAGGTTTGAGTGAAAAACAATGCTATCCCAGTAGACCATATCCTTCTCCCTTGGGCCCATTGAGTCTGGGCATGACACACTAAATCTCGTTATGTTTATTTGTTAATTAGGCTCGCACACCTCTGCAAATGGGTTTTGCAGCCTACATAACAAATCAGTACACGTATACTGCATAGCCTATTGTACGGCTAGGGAACCCATTTTCATAAAACGCATGAAAAAGGTGCGTGTTTTTAGTACATTATATACCAGAACACGTATAGCCTATTGTACAACTAGGTAAACATTGCAAGGATAAGTTTTACATTTCAGTACAATTCTTCGTGTCCAGAAACGTGAATGACGGATGATAACAGAATGAAAGGTGACTTACCTCTAGGTACAGGCACGCTCCGTAAGATTCATTTAGTATGTTGTTACCATGTTTGAACGCGGGAAGCTGCAGGCAGAAATTCGCACGAGAAACAATTCCTTAATTAAACATCATAATTGTTTTTCCTTGTGGTGAACTCCAGATTTAGCCAAAAGATAAATCAAGCAGTATTTGCAACCGAAGTGGTCAATGCATATATTCCGTTTTGAGCAAGAGGGCGTATAGTAGGAAGCATGATTTCATTTCTGTACCTGTCCACGAGGATTGATTTCCATAACCTCCTTGGACTTGTGCTCTTGTTTCTCAAAAGACATCAGCTTTTGATTGTAGCCTTGGAGTTTTTTCTCCTCTAGTGCAATCATAACTTTCCAACATGGAGGAGAGCCGGAGCCCCAATACAAAGTAATATCTTTGGCGGCCATTGTTGAGATTTTGTAGTAGATTTAACCTAAATTGTGACAAGTTTATATATCGACTAAACAGCCTTAGATTATTTACCGTTTTGCAATATTGGACGCCTGACCGATAAATTAGAGCGGTTAGATTTAGTAGATACTTGTAATGAGTAGAGTAAAATCCGTACCGACCTCATCGGTGAAGGAAGTAAGGCTCGAAGCGCCAAGATAAGATGTTAATTTCGTCATCGCGTTTATTTGGTCGTGGTTTCCTAACGTAATGGAAGTTAACTTTGACCTTGTGACGAGGTGCTTTCCTCCAATTTGTAAAAGTGTATTCAATTTAAGAATATATTATTTTAGCTGATAAAAACTTATACAGTTTTGAACTGACGAACACTTCTAAATAAACGCATAACAATCTTTAAAGTAAATTGAATGCTTATTAAGACCTGGTTGAACATCCATTATATATGATTGTTTAGAAGATTAAATTAACCAATAGGTTTTCACTCTGCACATGATAAAATATGTATTAAATCAATTCATAGATTGTCTTGTTAGTTGGTAAATACTTGCTACTTATACAAACTAAATAGAAATTTGAAAACGACTATTTATTTCTTCTCTTGTCTGTCTCGTCTCAAGAGTGGTTACACAGCTATAATTAGGAGAGCTTTTCGGCTCAAATAAAACAAATATCCCATTAGATACCCACGTTGAATCAAATTATGGATGAGAACACCCAGTTTTCTTTTTTTATAGCTTGCAACCACGACGTTGCGCACAAAAAATGGATTGCTCAATAGCTATTCGGATAAGTATTAATGTGTTTCCCATGATGTGATAGATAATTGTTATTATTATTTTGAGGAAATGTAATTTAGTTATTAGCGGTCAGAAATCAAACACGTCCAATTTATTATAAAATAATGTTAATACCGAGATATTATCTGAACATTCAGTGTTATCTATGACGTTCAGTGTTAATTATATCAATATATGCCTACCCTGACCCCGCTGGAAAATCCATCAAAGATTTTTGGATTTTCAGCTGGACAAGATTGTCACGAGCTTATTCAACTCAACTCATTATAAATTACACATTGCAGTGAGTTGTAAAGTGCTGTTTTGATTCGACGTGGGCATCCCAAATCATGGCCAATCAATTGCATTTATCATAGGTGGACTCTAATCAAGTTGTAGGGACATTTTAAATATATGTTCATAGAACGTAACGTTCTAAAAAACGGTTTTGCTATGTCGTCGTGGGGTATTTTGTGTAGCTTGATGGGGGAAAAATTTTTTAATTTTATGTTAAAGTGTTTGCGCCTGTGGTTTGAATGCTGTCACCAGAATATGGACAGTATTAGTTCTACGTGAAGAAGAGATGAAACCCCAGTATGGTCACAGTGGCGCCATGTTCGCTCTTATCTGGGAATCGTCAAGTCGAAGGAAGATCCTTGGGTTCCGTTTCATACGCTGGCAGGACAGTTAGAAGCGTTATTCTGATAATGACGTCACGCTACGGGCCACATTTTTTAACCCTTATGTGGTGTTCGGGTCAAATTGACCCATTTCAAAATTTTGCTAAAAGAATAACGATAGAAGGACTGCATTTTTCAACCTGCAACTCCATGGCCTTGTCTTATTTTCTGTGAAGAACTTGTTAAAAAAAAAAAAAAAATCATCGAGTGAAATATGGAAGGATTCTCATTTTTAACCACCCGATCTTAGTGCCTTGAGTTGTGGATAGTTAAATGGCTGAATCGAATATTAGACATCTCTCAGAAACAAGTTTTTGGTTTGACTTTGGGTCTACTTGATCATTTCTTACAACCTGGTTTAAGCCTAGACTTCCCAATTTGCTTCAAACCTTAACAAATATAGTCTGCTAGAGAGAGAACATGACCCAGAACTGGAAATTGGGGTAAACTCACCCGAACACACCGCAAGAAACTGAGCTAAACTAACCCTAACAGCAGACGTTAAGTTAAGAACTTAACGGTGCTGTTAAGCAGAAGATTGGGTTTTACTTGATTTAGTTTACCTCTGCGTGACACAAGAGGGCGCCGTTGCCTTGCACTGCAATTTATTTCCCCCGGCAAAAGCTAACTCGGATTCCACGCTGGTGGCGGAGTGAAATCACAGATAACAACGTTACCTGCGATTTTAAGGAAACACGAACAGAACATGAACTTACATAGTCAGAAGGACATGAATAATAATAATAGCCTAGAAGGGTACTGCAGGAATACTGAAGCCTGGTTCAGCTCCATATTATCCTCATCACATACAGTATGGCAGATAGGACGCACACACAAGCTAAATTGTTTTTGCACGACATGAAGTCTGTGCATGGTCCTATTTGATACTGTCTGCTGCTGTATGGCCCTGTACACAGAAGCTGGTGGTGAAGATCAAGCCCTTCTGGGGAATGTGACAATTTGTACTGTTCTGATTTGGCAAATTGGCCTTTACCATACAGACATGATAGGATGTTTTTGCTGTAAAGATGAGAAAGGGTTGTTCTGACTATAAACATACTGATTATGTTAGGAGTACCCCATCAGTGAGAAGGCTGGACACTGCTCTCGATTCCTCGCAGCTTCCCAGGGAGGGCTCAAGAGAGCGCGCTCGTCCATCTGCCCCTGCACCCCGGGGCCCCCAGTCCACTAGGTTATGTGGGGGTCAGCTCAAAATTGAAAATCCATCAGAGGCCTGGGGGCATGTAGATAGTGGCAGTCACCTCCCATGAACCCGGTGTCTCCATGGTGACAGAAAGAGTCACAGTGAGAGTCACAGAAATGGTTGGGCACCCTTTAGGCCTGTAAGTTCACCCTGCTAGTGTGTGCGCCCGTACATGGTGGAGTTGAGGGCGACCATGTTCCACAGCTATCTGAACAAAGACAGAACTCTGCACTACGGTGAGTTCACCAACATTCTTACCAAACACATGGTCTTCCGTCGTGCTGCAGACCGGGCAGAAGAGTTAGCCAACAAATTGATTATCTGCGCCTTGATGTTTTCCATGGAAGGACAGTGTTCTCTTAGACTTCACTTCAGTAGTCTTGTTTGAGGCAAAAATCACTCTTTTAATTGAAGAACATGTGTGGTGAATGTTTTAACAACCCTAGATACGCTTTATCAGTTTTATTGTTCTTGAACTTTGTCAAACAGCAGGCTTTTGCTGTGTAGGTGGCAGTTTATCTTTATCGTATCCAAGACAACTTAAAGTTGACATAGGAAAGCGTCAGTGTTCTTTGTAACTTCACACAGCGGTTTCCTCTTTTAAAATGCCTAGTTTAAAGACTGGTTATTGGTCAGTCTCTGGCACAAATTGAGACGTCTCGAGTTGCCCAGTCGGTAGAGATGCTCACACAAGCTGATAAGCTGGAGTTTGCCTGGTAGGTTTTTTCTAGGCTTGGCGCTTCCTGGACACCCACAGACCGGCAGTACTGTCGAGGGGGAAGAGCATTTCCTCCAATCGGCGCTGAACCTCTCATGAGGGCCGCAGAGCTTGCAGAGTGGAAAAGAGACAGGTGTTTCAAAGGCACCCTCCCCAGTGACAGCATTACAGTCAAAACAGCAGTCAGGAGATGCCCCCTCCCTTATCAGCAACATTACAGTCAAACAGCAGTCAGGAGATGCCCCCTCCCT
>JAOVYW010040758.1:10409-26480 GCA_025775045.1 Hiodon tergisus | reverse complement strand
TGTCTTGGTAAGCTGAGGCATTAACATTTCCCTTCAGTGGAACTAAGGGGCCTAGGCCAACCCCAGAAAAACAACCCAAAAGCATTATCCATCCTCCACCATACTTTACAGTTGGCACAATGCAGTCAGGCAGGAAACGTTCTCCTGGCATTCATCAAACCCAGACTCGTCCATCAGACTGCCAGATAGAGAAGCATGATTCGTCACTCCACAGAAAACGTTTCCACTGCTCCAGTGGCGGAGTCCTTTACACCACTCCATCCGACGCTTGTGCTTGGTGATGTAAGGCTTGCATACAGCTACTCTACCATGTAAACCCATGCCACGAAGCTCCCGGCGCACAGTTTTTGTGCTGATGTTAATGCCAGAGTAGGTTTGGAACTCTGCAGTTATTGAGTCAGCAGAGCACTGGCGACTTTTACGCACTATGCGCCTCAGCACTCTGCAACCCCGCTCTGTAACATTACTTGGTCCAAGTTGCTGTGGTTCATAAACACTTCCACTTTGCAGTAATACCACTTACAGTTGATCGTGGAATATCTAGGAGGGAAGAAATTTCAGTTGCAACGGTGGCATCCTATTACAGTACCATGCTCAAATTCAGTGAGCTCTTTAGAACGACCCATTCTTTCACAAATGTCTGTAAAGGTAGACTGCATGGCTAGGTGCTTGATTTTATACACCTGTGGCCATGGGACTGAATGAAACACCTGAATTCAATGATTAAGTGAGGTGTAGCCTAATACTTTTGTCCATATAGTGTTTATCCTTGGGTTAAAATGTATTCTTATGTTGGCATTTCCTGATGGCGTGGGCTCGCGTGCTGGGGGTGTGGGGGAGGCCGGGCAGAATCGCTGTATGTGGCCTGGTTGGCCGCAAGCCAGCACTACTGAGCTTGGGTCCCAAGCCGCAGATCCCAGGTTGGTGGGGCAGTCCACAGGCAGGGGGCCTCCTGCTCTTCCACACCGACATTCTCCAGGTCCCGCGCCTGTTGCACACGGGCTCTGGGGTGAATCGTTCCCACAGGCTGGCCCTCCTCCAGGATCTCCTCTAGTCTCTGAGCGTGTTGTAGTGCGAGAGCCAGAAATGCAGGAACTGCCAGCCGGACATGGTGACGTAGGGCCTCAGGCTTCTGTCCACGTAAGCCTCCGTGGTTTGGTCCTCCTAGACGTCCACCGGGAAATGCGGATAGCCCTTCCGGACCAGGTAGTGGACCTCCACCACAAACACACCCAGTTTCTCTCCCGGTAGGCGTCCCCAATTGGCTAGGCATTGCCGCAGGCTGGCTCCGCGGCCCCAAAACGGCAATCAAGGATGGTGATCATAGCCTGGAAGTCCTCCAGCTCCCCCTCTCCCAGGTCCAGCAACACCTGCTGGGCCTCACCTTCTAGCGCCACCGCCAGTTGCACAGCCTTCTGCTGCACATTACACCCATTAGCCCAGGCCATGATTAAGAACTGGGCCTTGTACGCCTCCCATGACGAACCCCCGCTATAGCGTCCGGCCTTCAGCTTGTCCCCGCAACCTTCCCCACAATCATCATTTCTCCCACTGGCGGAGCAGGTCCTATCCTAGCCTGACTAGCCACATCTTCACAGTCATCCAAGTGTGCCACCACCACCACCTCATACGTACCTCGGCCTTCAGTCAACAGCGGCTCAATTTTTTTAAACCCCACCTCTTCTAGGCAGCGAATTAATTGTAGCAGCTTCGCTTCCCCGTCTAATGCATGTGCTACGGCTCAATTCTCAAATTTCTCCCGAAATGATTGCCGACTCTGAAGCACCGCATAGGCCCTCTTCTAAAAATGGCCGAATTCCTTTTCCGGGTGCATCAGTGTCACTAACGGCCGCTCGTCCCCGCTGTTTTCCGCTGCGTCACACGGCCCTCGGTTAGCAGCTCTCTCACCTCCTTCCCTCTCAGTCGCAGCACTTCCCTAGCACTTCTCCCACGCTCTCAACCTCACCTCCACGTCTTGGAATCGCTCCGCGTACATCTGGCTCCATTCCGACGATTCTCTGTCCGCTTTCCTCTGGGTTAAGGCGATGCTAATAAACAATCCCACTTCTGAGCACCAGTGTAGCGTTCACGGTGAGTCCCCAAATAACTTTCTTTTTTTTGGTGTGGGTATAATGGAAAGGGTAGCCGGAACTCTTCCTTGACTGTGTCTGCGAGTCACTTTTATTTGTGTCTCCGGAGCACACACGGTCCCTATAGGTTGAGACCACGCCAAAACAAGAAACTCTTCCCTAGCTGACTCCTCCACCATTAACTCCTCTACTCTCCCTCTTTCCTTTATTTCCCAGCTCTTTTTACTCTATTCGCTCTCCTTAACACAGTTCACACTCAACACTCTTTACTCTGCACTTTCTCCTACAATCTACGCTCACGTCACGTTCCCCCCCTCCTTTTATCTCCCCCCTGAAGTGGTCTCCCACCCCTACAAACAGGTAATGTCCTCAGAAGGTGGGGTAGCTCCTCCCTCTAACTCCTACCCCATAGATCCCTACAGTATATAAATGACAGGTTATATGCTAATAGCTTGATACTTGATTACGACAGGAATAATTTTTTCCCATTTGCTAACAAGCATTCATGATAGTCTTATTTGTCCCCAACCTCTTATTTGTTTTTCCAGTCTCTAACGTTAAACGGAAATGGACAGACCAAGCATACATGGTGAGCAGTTTATATGAGTGCATTACCATATGAGTAATACTTAAAGCTACCGCTCTTGTATTTAGCCAAATTGTCATGAATTAATTACTGAAGCGAAACATATAATAAGGTAGTTGTTTTCCCCCGATATAATGTCTGACTATATATAGAACGTTCAGCACACACACACACACACACACACACACACACATATATATATATGTATTTGCATTATTAACAGTTCGGGGGCCAGGCTTCCCAGCAGCCCCCTCGGGGATGGTTGAACGCCATTGGCAGGGGAAGCGCTATAAACTTCTACAACCTGACAATCACATGTAATAACATTGTTGTTTTTTTAAAAGTATCTTATCTCTTTATAACAATAATCCCATTATCGTGTAGGCAAAGACATAAAAACAAGTAATAGCATCCGCTTTTACTAAACGGATTCAAGGTTATGAGATTAAATCCATGTTCCCTGAAATCCTCACCCCACTTTTTGGTGCTCACCTGTCATCAAAGCTTTACACGCCAGTATTATCCAAGTGTGTATTAAAAATCATTACATTTTAATTAAAGTTATAAACAACAGAAGTTATACATGACAAGATACGTTTTCTCATTTTCCCTTTGTCCGCATTTCTGCCGCTTTGCAATTAGGCATGTGTTATGTTTACGTGAGTGCAGTTTTAAATTTGCTCTTTTATATTAAATTTGTCTTCAGTGAGTTGGACTTCTAACAGAATACAAAACACTTTGTTAGTTAAAACAATCTTAAATTATTTAATGCTTCAGAAAATACACGATACGTGCTTATAACGCATCGATATAAAGGGAAATTATAATCATAATCCACCCATTCGAATTAAATGATTCACTTGATTCTGAAGCCTTTTAACACAGCAGTTTTGTCTCTTAAATAAAATCACTAACGTCATGCCACACACAGAAGGACGGTGTGTGCGAAGTCCTTAATTAAACGCCTTTTCCCGAAAGTGGTATTTACCCACGTATGTTCATCAATGTACTCAAAGTTTAGAATTTCACAACAAAAACTTACCTATTGCGATGTGTAGCTGTAAGCATTTGATATAAAGTTCAACCATGCAAATTATCGAACTGTATTTTGCCAAGGCGGTCACAAAAGCCACTGGTACTTCAACCAGAAAAAATGGTCCCTGTACGGTAGTTCGATATTTTCTCTCAGACGGAGAGGAGGAGGAGAGACCTCGGCATAGCTGCTCGCTATGTTGTGAATATCTGCTTGCTACCCCCTTTTTCGTGGTGTGTGTGTGTGTGTGTGTGTGTGTGTGTGTGTGTGTGTGTGTGTGTGTGTGTGTGTGTGTGTGTGTGTGTGTTTGTTGTTCAACACACCAAAGTGAATCTGAAAAGTGTCCCAAAGCCTGAGGGCTAGATGGTGACATGATATGCATGATAATTGTATCCAGAAGATAAACTTCACAGTTAATAATTAAACCAAACATTAAAGAATATTATAGAAATGCACAATAATAGAAAGTGTTGTAGTCTAATCTAGCATTGGTAAGATAATAAACCTAAAATTCCTCCGCTTTGGCGACATTTCACCCCATCCATCGCTGAATTTTCAATAGATCCGAACATAAACTGCTACTAATGCAAAATCTCGTTGAGTAAGTCATGCGCAAAGCGGTGGGCTATGTTATTAGTAGCTAATAAATCTAGATGGAAATCACTATTTACTCACTTTTTTCACTATTACTCACCTGATAATATACAATAGCACTAATTTCTTCCCTGCAGCTGGGTAGTCTAATGGGCCTCCAGTGGCCCACCCACCAAGTGTACACCGGAGGGTGGGGTGCTGTGGCCGAATGGGCTGTGCGCCCACATTATGAGGAGGGAAGAGTGTGGCACACAGCCGGGAGCCACACCCTCGAAGGGGATAATCCCTAGAAGTGATTACGGACAGCAAAGGAAGGTTTTGGGAGTGGACACTGAAAAGGCTGGTTTGTTGATCGCCAAATTTGTGGTGGATCTTTTGTTGTGTAAGTGTTTCCTTAGTTATGTCCCCGAATGGTAAGTTCCTTTAAGTTATATTTTGTTGTGTTTGTTTATATTCATTTGTACAATGCAGAATAAAAGGCATACACCCTCCTTCTGTGTCCCTGTCTCTAGGCGCTCTCAGACCGGGAACACCCTCGCATGCTGCAGCCCTGTTCTATATGAACAAGTTACTGTATTATACATTAACAGCAATAATACTTAATTTATATTTTTTAATGTGTGGTGAGATTAGTCATTGATAGTTAGGTGAACCTTTTGTGAGCTTTGTAATAGCTTCAATATGAAATTTGTAATAGCTTGTCAGAATAGACACTTTTTCGCCTGCCTTAAGATGGAGTCGTGAAAGTGAGACCAGTCTTGAAAGTGAGACAAGTTTCTAAGTCTCCCAACACCTCGCTTTGCACAAGACCATTTATTTTAGTGCTTCAAATGACTGTTCCCTTTCAAATACGAAATATGAACCATTTCAAATGGATTATTGCCCTTAAAAATCCCAGAATTCTGAGCAGTATTCCAGATCACCTGAGACTGAGAACAGTCATTGGAACTCTATCAAATGAGCTGTGAGTTGACAATTTGTGTTTGTGAAGGTATCACTCGATGTTTGCAACATCTTCGATGCAGGTCCACGCAAACTCAACATCAACGCTTGTCAACGTCATCTAAATGTCATTGATGCAAGGGAAAACGCTCCCCAAACTACACACAGTCTGTATTTCTGTCTGAAAGACCTTCCACAGCTCTGTGGGAAGTGCACAGAGTCTGTGCCATGATTCCTGTGCACTCAGGATCACTTATGGACTCTTCTTATATGCACTACGCCTAACCTCAGAAGCACTGTCAGACCGCTAGAGCTCAGTCCCTGTTGTTCCCTCCCACACCTCGGTGGGATGTGTCTTTGCAGAGGGTGCCTCCAGGAATTGCTCACAGTCCATGAAGCCTGTCCGCCCCCATCTGTAGGACCTCAGGGAGAGAGGGAGAGACCTTCCCCATGATCGCTCTAGTGGAGCCTCTCAGGGCAGATAAGAGACGAGAGCATGGGACTTCTTCTCGGCCTCCACTTCCTCTTCTTCCCTTCCCCCTCTCCTCAGCCTAAGTGGAGAAGGAAGGTCCGCCAGTCTCACTCATGCAGCAGGCATCATATGGAGAAGTCTCAAGCTCACAGAGCGTCTACAGGCCGCGCATACTCCCCTATGGACATGAACTCCCCAGCCTCCTCTCTGTCTGCCTTGCCATCAGGTTGTTGCCCTCAATGATTAGGGTGATGCAAACCTTAGGCCTGGAGTTCCTTTAAGGGGAAGTGACGTTTGATATATTTCTGTATCTGAACTTACGTTCTAGCTGGTGGTGCTAAGTAATACACCTGTGTAGGACAAAACTAGAAAAAAACCCTGAGCTGTTGCTCTTGTGTCTTCTTGTCCACTACAAGATTGACCAATTCCCAGGTTCTGTCTTTGCCCTGTGGGGACATGGCTTTGAAGAGCAGAATACAGAATACAATTTGAATTCATAAAAATGATAACAATAACAGTAAAAATAATAAAACTAAACACTTCAATAGTGAGAGCTTTCGCAAAAAAACACTGTGTTGTGTTGCTCCCAGGCAAATTTTGAATTTTTGAGAAATGCCAATTTCAGTCAAAGGAGAATACAATACTGGGAGCATTTTCAGTCAGTTTTCACTCAGTTTTCACTCAAGCTAGCAGAGGTATTCAGCTCAGAGGTACAGCAGACATCTAACCTCTGATTCCACACTAACCTCCAATTCTTTAAAATGAATATTTTACTTGTCAAACGTTGCTTGTGTTAAACATAAACTGTAAGATATGAAACAGATATTTGTTACTCTTGAGTGACTTTTGAGGCAGCTGCATACCTGGAGGGGAAGAAACTATCAAATTTTATTACTCGTCATTAAAGCACACAGCATTGTTGAGTAGTGGTAAAGGATCCGTGTTTACAACCAAGTTGGGATCAGGTTCAAAGTGGGCCCACAGCATGACCCAACTTGCTTCAGTAAAGATCCCTGGGCAAGTTATCTACAGAAAAGTGTCTGACAAACAAATTCATAACTTTCATGAAACACAAAAAATTGATTGTCAATTAAATTTTAGTCAAATTCAGGTTTTAATTATTTCAGATACATTTAAAAACAACAAAGTGTGGAAATAATGCCACGCTAGAATGTCAGGCATGAACAGAAGATTGCAAACAGAAAGTGATGTTACCCCCCTGCAGTAAAGACAAGTGTACCATTGGATCCCTGAGCTGTGGATTCCAGTCTTTAGATCAACAAGCATATTGTTTCTCTTGTTGGATTTTATGCTTCATGTGCCATGATTAAGAGATGGGTTTTCCAGGCAGGTGTCTGCTGTGCCTAAACACGTGGGTTACACATCCTTTTTTCACCAATAAGTACTATTAAAAACTATTTTTTTGCGCCAAAATGGGGAAGATCCACTGTATTTCCAACACTTATTAAGCATACTCGCATGAAACTGGTAAATGTAACGCTTTGAGAAATTGTCCAACAAGGGTGGTGTTACGGTATCAGGTAAATTCTTCATTATATAGGGTGGGGGAGTCGGTTCTGTAGGTCCTCTTTGAGCTTAGGGGTGCTTTGTTAGCTTTTCAGTTGCATTACATATCACAGTGGACTAATGTCAAAGGTTGTTCATCCTGCTTTTCTAGTTGTGTTTCCAGGCTACTTCACTGGTTCAGACTTCATGTGGCTTAATGCCCTTCACCAATGGCTGTGAACAATAAGGAGACCAATTTATATGTATTACCAATTAGTTTTCACTGTTAGTATTTGTCAGTCGTGGGCATTGCCAGAAGCAAATGGAATAATTTCAAAATATAGGCATATTATTAATGAATACATGCAGTAATACATAAAGTGCTCTAATCAAGTTTTTGAGTGATGATTTATGTAATTGAACTATGTTATGTTTATGCGGTTTCTACATAGTTTTCCATATTTAGGTATGTTATAAACAAGTTTTGGCGTCACAAAAATAAATATATGACTTACACAAAGTCAGATTTGTTAAAATTTAAATCTTGAGTCATTTTATTCAATAACTGACGTTATGGCCTTGAACATCATCTTTGATACCGTTAAAACTAACATATCCGCACAATGCTGTCATTACATTTTTGCTAACCTAATCGTAGTGTAAAGCCATACATATTAATTAGTGATTTTAATGTGTCCCATGTAAAAAAACAAAAATGACAAATTACCATAACCTGTACTCTCCAGTTGATCGAATTGTTACAAATTTAGCTTTAGTCTTCAAATGCTAAACTGTTACAATGATTCTTGTTTCACTGCGTCTTAAGTAGCATTCATTAATCATTTAAAAATTGTGCTACTGCCAGTCAATTGTTCAATGTAAGGCTCAGCGGTTAGTTTTTTTATGTAAAATTGTGAAGACATCAGACTAAAAGTACCTGTCGTGCAAAAATAAAATAAAAATGTTACCTCCAGTGCTTAATTTGTAAATCAGGAGGTCCCGGAACACAGAGAGGGTGCAATCAAAATAGGTCCCAGTCCCAATCCCAATTGGACACAGATCCAATCAAATGTGTGTCGGTCCGAAACCTGTTCCGCCAGGATCCGGCACAAATATAAGCTCTGGTTACCTCTTAGATTTGGATTTCTCCAGTTTCATCCAGCCTGCATTTGTAATACGATTGATGGAATACTGTCCTGGCTGGGGTGGATTAAATTGGCAGGGCTCGTCTTGGCTCAACAAGCACCCTCAAATCACCGGTGAAACTTTTGTGCAGGCTGTCAGAGTGGAAAAGACTGGTGGCTGGTAGGCAACTGGGATTGGAGTAAACTAGTCGTACTTCCTCACCCTCCCCGGGTGTTGGAGTCGTAGCAGAGACCCAGGATTCATTAACACAACCGCCAAGTTGGGGGGAAAAATACAAAAGAGTATTTGTAGATTCCAGATTTTCAAAGAAGATGTAATGCTTTGTGCCGACATTTTCATTAATTTACAACGGAAGCACATCACTTCAAAACACCAAATCATCAAAGCAGAAGAAAGGCATTGAATGCCTGGGAATTACAAACTTAATATGGTGATAATCTCATTTCATAGCACCAAAACAGCACAAATGCATTCTTTAAAGCTCAAAGAGTGACCAATTTTACTACTCAATAATGCTATGCTTCTCACACTTATTCTCTAACTGGGTCATGAGCACAAGACAGAAAAGTAAAAACTATTTGAGCTTAACAGCAACATGATTGTGTTACTCCACTAATGATGAAAGAGTGACTGCCACTCTAAATGAAATTAGTTGTGCATGTCAATACAACAGCAGCTGTGTGGTTTGAATTTCAGACAGCCCAACATGATCATTCAAAGCTATAACTTGATGTAAGGAGACATTAGATCACATGAAACACACCTGAATGTTCCCCCGGGGATACTTTGTATTGAGAAGTATCCCCATTTGACAGATTCAGTGCATGTTGCATAATAGTTAGAGAGATACATTTGTTACCGGAAGCTTGTGAGTGCATAAACTGTGGTATAGAACAATGTACTAAACCAAATAAAAACACCCAACTAATGTATTGTGCAAAATATCAAGTGTTTCAGTAGTGTAAATGGAGCAAAATATAGATAAGGTGTTCAGCCCAACAAAGACATTATAATTAGACGAGAATCTCTCTAATGAAGTAATCAGAAAGAACCACTAATGAGAAAAACAGGGCTAGTGTTGAAAACAATCAAATATATGATTATCTAAACTTAAAAAAACTTAAGTTGTTTGCTCCACCAAGGTTGGTGTGGTTTTCAAACGTGATGTGACAGGGAGAAGATTGTCCTTGTCTCTGTCCTTTTTGCCATCTCTGACACGGAATAAGCAGCCACCCCCTATACCTTCGGGGCAAAAGCAGCCATTTTTCTTTATTACGCTTTATTATCCAAATTATTAATTTTTTTACCCTCCACCTCTGATCTACCCTGGCACGTATTCATTGGCTCTGGTAGCTCTGCTGATGAGGGTAGTGGAGCTAATGGTGTAATCATACACCATACATCTGCTGCTCTGCCAGGAGCCTTGGTCTTTTTCCCATCAAGCAGTACTCTGCTTTGGAGGCCCAAAGCTGATCCCCATCTCTCATTCAGCTGTGATCCACCCACTGCACACCCACACACCAAGTCGTTCACTTCACTGCCAGAAAATCTCCCAGAATGTTAAATTTGCATTTAGTGTCGACACAGTTTTAAAATCCATTAAAATAAATGATAACTCCAGCCAGGCAGTACCCACATGTGAGTGTTAGGTTTTTTTTTTTTTTTTACAGATATAGCTAGAATTTTTGTACAAAGTGTGCCATTTAATTGTCATTGTGGCTGTTTCTCTGTGCGCATTTTTAAGAGGGTGAATGCAAGGGCCGGAATAATGCCATCCTTCCGCTGAAAGACATCAAATGAAAAGCATCAATATCTCTTACATTTTTTCGTTACTTTGAAGGTCTTAAACAAAACACACAAACTTAATTTCTATAGTTTTTCAACGACCCCCTGAGGAGAGAGCTTGTGTCATCATCTCTCTTCTCAGACTGCAGCGTATGGCACAGGTTTAGTGCGATGACAGCAGCTTGTGAGGTGGACTTTTTCATGGGCAACTTTATCACCCAGGTTGTTACATTATGAACACAAGACACTTGCAGCATGCCCAGTCTTTGACTTGATTCATCTCAAGTTTTTGTATCTCCCCCAGCAGACGTGGCATCAATTAAAAATGCCATGTTATGCAGGCAGTAAAAGATTCTACAGGCAGCAGTGTTTCCCACTATTTTTTCACCTAGCCCCAGCCATTTTTCCTAATTATTACTCACTAAAAAGAAGCCTATTTTTGTCTTGTTAATATTGTATGCCTTCAAGCATATTATCAACCCTGATGCTCAAATGATAAGGTATGCTACTTCCTGCCAATTGAATGGCTGAGTACAGAGAGAAGAGCCTCAGATTACATATATATATATATGGACACTAATAGTTTCTTATGTTTCTAAAAAAAAAATGTTTCAAAAATCTTGGTGTGGGACGCAATATATATACATTTTTCATCAGGAGACCAGTTATTAGACCAATAAAAAGTAAAATGACAGGAATACTCTGAAGTGCATTATGTTAATCATTGGAAATTTTGTACTTTACAAAATTACATAAGGGAAGAAAAAATGGCAAGGAGGCTTGAAAGCAGAAAACCAAATTATGATATTTAATGTTTTCTTCTTGCACTTTAGAAAGGGATTTATTATTAACACAAATTATTTTACTTACAGTGTCACTAAAAATGTAAATGAAATCTTCAAATTCTTCAAATTCTTTATCATTTTGCTTGGGTTGTATTTCCTCTTGGTAACATATCATTGGAATTATATTCAGCCTTGTGCTGAAATCCAATGATTATTAATTATTAAACTATTGCACCTGTTGCAAGCAAATTGGTGAATCACATAATATATTATTATTGGTGAAAAGAGCTGAGTGAGTTGAAGAGCTACAGTATTGGAAAAAATTAAATTCCTGTGAGTCTTGTGTTCCCCTAGAGGTAACCCTTAGTGGAGTCCTTATACCACAGGAAACACTTTCTGTGTCCAGGACCAAAGGGGGGCCCAAGGTTTTCATCTCCAACCGTACCGGAGACTTTTTTTTTTTACCGTTGGTCTCTCGTTAATCTGCTCTGTGTCCAATAATGGGCTCAGCAAGTTAATAACTGCATCCAGTTGAAAAGAAATGGGAAGTGTAAACCTTTCAGAGAAGCGAGAGTCTGATCCTCATTATCACCGTGTAAGCTTGATGCTGCCATCGTGGGTTAAAGATCATTCATAAATATCTTTCCCTGTCGGTCTGATCTATTTCTGGTCATGCAGCCAACTCTTCCTATCAGACATAATTAGCAGTTGAGTAAACCGTATTGGAGCAAGGCTGCTTGCTGAATGTCCCCATTTAATGAGCTATTTTGCGTGACTGCAATTCAAAGAGGGGTATCATATCCAGTGCAGTCCTGGCAGCAAGAACCAATAACGAACCTCCCACAGAGAACCTCACTGTCTGTTTTATTCTGTATGTGTCTGCTATTATGTAATTTCATTTCTCTCAACTGCCTCTGGGGTCAGGGAAACAGTTTTACAGTTTTCCCACATTTTTTTTTGATTTCCTCTGGAAAATGCAATCTGTTCAGCCCTTTCGGAAAATTATGTTTGTAAAATGCACAAATAACAAATCAAATTTGATTGATTAGAAAAAGAGACTTTAAACATTAATGCCACAACGAGACGGTGTTAAGCAGTTAACAAAGGTGACATGAGTCATCAGACATCTAAATGAATATTCAATGTCTTTTTTTAACCAAATAATGTAAATTGTACCTATTTTATATGTTATCCTTTTCTTATTAAATGAAAAGTCAAGGGGTAGATTAACAATACTAAAAGAATGATAAATGTATCAAATACATTTTTTTTTACTTGGATTCATATAAATTAATTGGATTTTCCTTTTTTTCTGAACACTTCTGATGGGTTTTTGCAGTAGATAGTTACATGTGTACCAAACATTGGCCGACACAGATTATCGGCAGACTACGGGCATCATCCATGGAAATCCATATGGGTGCTTCCCTAGTAGGTACCTTTGCACTGACATTTTCACGGAGTGATTTATGGAGCATTGTGGTGCCAGGCGCAGGCGCTGCCCTCCTGATAAAACTCAGCACCCTGGACAGCAGCCACTGGCGAAAAAGTTTGCACTGCGATCCCAGCCCCCAGGACAACCCTGTACTCACCAACACGATGCCCGCTGGCCCCCTTGTTTGCTTCTATTCAGGGGTGTAGTTAAAGATATTAAAGCAACAGTTGAACCAGTAAAAGAAGCAAGATTAGAAGGAATGACCTGTCACTGAATCAACATCCATTGTATCCAGAAAATGATTTGTGCGTGTGTGTGTGTGTCTATGTGTTATTCTTTAAAATTTTGTTAACAATGTTTTTATTTGCCTTTACCCTCCTTCTTGTGGTTAAAACTAAAAAGCTCCAGCCACATAAAACATAAAACGTGACCTCGCCCCCCCCCCCAGTGACATGAAACTAACATGGGATTATATTTTCCAAGACTGCTTTCCTGGCAAATATTTATTACTTTTAATTAATATACATCTGGTTTTAGTCACTTGGAATCAAATTCTTTGGGAATATTTTGGTCACCATTCTTTGTTGGTTCTACCAATTGTGAGAACAGAAAAACTAGAATCATTATAACTAAATAAGCCCGTTTGGATTCCTGATGAATAATAACGAACATATGACATAAAAATTTGAATTATACAACCGGATTATGACAAAATTAATTTAATAAGCTCTAAAGACAAAAATATATTTTAAAAATATTTTAATTTTACATTTTTAATTATGGAAATATAATTGAAAATCTCATTAGTAGGCCTCTGCCAGGAACACTAATCCCATTAACAGCCAGTCTCTCAAGGGCATGTATACATGTTCTTTAATAATGGATATGGTATCCTGACAGACTCTATTGTGCAGAAATGCACAGTTACATAAAGAGTTATATAAAAGTACCATTGATCTCTGCATCTGAAGATGTGAACTGATGTGTTATCACCTCAGGTGTAGGGGTGGGCAGATTGACACCAAAGTAATTCGTAACTTTGATACCATTCTTATTTTCTGGTATTGATTATAGACTACTTTCTAATCAAAAATAAATTAACAAAAGGCCTGTGCAGCATAATGCGGCCCCTGTTGTTGCAATGCAGTCCTTCTTTAACCTACCATTCAAAAAATCCCCCGCAGATTCTGTTTAAATGCGTACTTGCCCAAAAGCAATTAGATCCCAGGGAGTTTGCTTCTCAGTATAATGCTTGCATACCCTTTCCAGGGTATTAATTAACTTTGCTACAATCACAGCGTAACTTTGCAGCGTTCTTCATCACTTCACTTTGCTTAGAAGGCAACATGATGCTCTGCTTTTCATGGTAGCCCCTACAGTTTCATGTAGAGAATTTAAGCTAATGGTTGAATTTGAAGAAATGTTCTTTGGTGTCTATCTTGACATTGCTAAAATTCATTATCAGTAAAAAATGGAACACAAAAATTCTAAATGAAATATTAAAGGCAAGTCTAGCAGAAGATTCAAACTAGGCAAACGTGAGGTAAAAAGACTGTATAATGTAATAATGGAAGACCAGTATGTAGACAATTGCAAAACAGTATAGACATTAAGCTTGCAAAATAGAAAGATTTGTGAAATAATGCAGATAAAAAAGAAATTAGAACATAATTTGCACTAAGGTGAGAAAACTGAGGCGAATAGAAGCCACTTGCCTTTAAAAGCAGCTCTAAAGACATATGTTTTAAGCTTCTTCTTTTTTTAGAAACTTAGAAACAAGATCAGGGAATTTTTAAACACATCTGGCAGGGCATTCCACAGCACAGCAGAAGGCTCTGTCTTCCATGGACTTAAACTTGCTGTGAGGTTGCTGTAGGGAGATGAGCATAGAGCTGGTTTCCGGGGCCTTAACAGTTCACAAAGATAAACGTGGGCTGCACCATGAAGAGCCTTACAAGTCATGATTAGAATTTCCAAGTCAACACGATAGCACATTGGGAGCCAGTGCAGATTAGAATGTACTGGTGTAATGGGATCCTGGGTGATGTGCTTGTACGCGTGTGAGGACATTTAGCTGATAAACCAGACAATAGGGCATTGCATTATTTCAGCCTATTCGTTGTAAAAGCACAGATCATCTGCATTGATATGTTGATCATAACAATAGTTTGTGGACATTAATTTGAGTTACTGTTAAGACATCCATTAATTGAACTAATGGAATTAATTATTTCGACAGTTGCTCATATTCACATATGGCCATCTGTTCATTGTGATCTAGAATTTCCTCAGCCTGTTCCCTACCTGTATCTATTTAATTTGTGTACTGAAGTCAGCTATACAAATCTAAATGTTTCTTTGATTTTTGGCTTACAATACTTTGTAGTTCCTCAAATGTTTTGCATTTCTCAACTGCTTCATTGTTGTTGCATAACGCAATCAGTATCTTGCACACTGCGCTTTAGAATCTGGTTGCAATTAAGGGTGATGACACTGCTCTCCACTCCATTAAAGCTGCAGTTGTAGTAACACAGTTGTTTAGCCCTTTTTGACTTTGCTTTGTTTTCGCGGAGATACTTTTTTCCTCATGGTTTGGTGTATATTACCTTGTTCTCTGTACAGCATCATTCAATGTAAAAAAAAAAAAACAAAACAAACAAAAAACTTATTGAAATATTTTGTTTTGTTGCACTTCTTGATCTTCAGTGAAATTCTTTGGTAAAAATCTTTTTGAAAACCAGAATTCAGCCATGTGCTGTGGTAAAATGCATTTAAATACTATAAATAGAAAAGGAATGCCACGGCATATTGACAGTTGTAGTTAGTATTTGTTGGGCCATTGTGTAACAATTGATAAAAAATAACTCTGTGAGATGACAAGCTGTGCTGTTTATGTATCCAATGTTCAGGATGTCATTTTTGCCTATGAAATGCGTGATTTGGCAAACGCCATTCAGTTTTGATGGCTGAGTTAACTGCTTTGCTGAAGCGACTTCTGTTTAGAGGAATGTGACCAAGCAATCAAGATAAAAACTGTAAAACTGTAAAACTTTATTTTGGTTTTCTCAAAACAGGGTGTTTTTCTTGTGGGTTTCTTCTGTAATTGTGTCTGTTATGGTAAACAAAGGCTGTGCAATTTATGTTAGAACTAACATATTAGAACCAGTAGAACCAACTTACGAATTATACAAATCATTTTTGACAGGATGTCTCTCAAACTTAGTTTATTGACGCTGCCCAAATGTCTGCCCGATGATGGTTCACATGTCAAGCAATTGGTGATACAAAGTTGGCTTCAAAAAGGGCACATTTTACTTTTTTAAATTAACAAATCCAAGAGCGTCTTTTTCTGTGACTCGGGTAAGAATGCATGCCAATGTGTTATATATGAGAAACAATTTTGTCTTTTAGCAACGAAACACATGGAGATCCCTCCTCTTTTTTCATGGGAACAAGATTTACGAAAGGCATTTGACCCTTTTAACTATCCGTATCTTTCAAGTTACTAAGATACAACCCCAACAAAAATGTTGAGAGCTGTAATGCAACTATGAGAGGTTTATGAAGAATAAAAAAGCAAATAAACATTAGGCATAACTACCACCTCGGTTCTGTAGGTGATCATACGCAATGGCAGCCATAGAAGTTTAAAGTGAACGTGATAATACTGTGGTTGAAAGTTACAAAAGTAATACGT
>JAOVYW010040736.1:0-19351 GCA_025775045.1 Hiodon tergisus | reverse complement strand
CCTTTGTGGGTGTTAGGGAGGGGAGAGGGGCCTATGAGCTTCAGTCCCCAGGGGCCCCTGGGGGTACTAATCCGGCCTTGCATGCAAGGACTGATTAGGGAACCCAAGAGGGAGGGTCTTTTAATGAGGTCTTTTATTTTATTTAAAAATTCAGTCACCTTGTGATCACTCCAGGGCCGGGCATCTGCAGCATGCAACAAAGTGGGGAAGAAACATGGGAGTGATCCACAGGCAGCCACGAAAACCTTCTCAGCAGCTCTAACTGACGCAAGAGCAGCAATATCAGGCCCTGAACATCCATGTGGCATCACCAGCAGGTGAGCCAAAAGCCTGTTTGCACTGCTGAAGCTGCTGACAGAGCTATCCTCATGCAGCTGCTGCAGCAACAGAATTCCACAACCTCTGCCCTCACCACAGCCAACCATCTCAATATCCCGCCAAAAACAAAAACAAAATGGGGTCCCATGATGATCCAGAGACGTTCGTGGACCTGTTCAAGAGAATAGCCACGGCGTTTTGCTGCCTGAAAATGGGCTTTGCAGCTTCTGCCCCTGCTCTCAGGAAAGGCACAGAAGACAGTCCATGCAGTCTGAAGGTGAATCTGGTGTGGGAGTACTACATCCTCCACCAAGTGATCATGGAGTGGCTAAATCCTCCTTGCGTTTGCCCAGCAATTACAGGACTCCAGCTACAACCATGTTGAACAATGTAGGTCAAGTGTAGGAGCTGGTATCAGATACTTGTCCGTCGAGTTGGGGCAGTGAGGAGATGCCAGGCTAGCGAGATTAATATCTATCCAGTGCAATACAGCTATTGCAACTGTGGATTTGCAGGCAAACTTCGACCGGGTGATACGGTCCTAATTTTTTCCCCCACAGGTGGCAGACAGGGTTCAGCATCTGGTGCTATACGTCAGCTCACCCCCCAGGGAAGGACGGTACAGTAAGTGCCTCGCCATCAAACGGGAGGTCCTCCAGTTAATCCTGCACGCAGACCAACACGGACCCTACTGCATGAAAGACAACCAGGTGTTCCACTGGCTGGGAGATCAAAATTTCACTGCTGACTCTCCTGGTATTGAGGGGTAGGGAGCCAGAGTCAGCTTCTGGCTTCATTCTGGCAAGAGTGGAGTGTGGCGCACGTCTGACTGTTGAGTACGCAAGGGCTGAGTAAGGACCCGCCCACCGCACATGCGGGATAAGCCGGAAAAAGAGCTGGAAAGCCAGAGAGAGGAAAAACTCTGCAGTTCACCGAAAGGAAGCTTATAAATTGCTGCCGAATGGGAACTATTAGGTGTCATAAAATAATGCAGTTTTGTTTCAGCCTTCTTTTCTTGCCTTTCTTGTTTGTCGTGTTCACGGGGAATCCCTGATGAGGAAGTCTGTGAAGACTTTTTAGTTCGGTCTTTTATTTAAGTCTAGTCATATATTTAAATAAACCCCGGCCCACGCGGCTGTGAACCCTTTAATCCTGCCTCCTCGTGATCATTCCCGAGCCGTGCATGCTACAAACTGGTTCTGCTTAGGTATGCCCAATTAAGGGCATTTTCACCTGCAGAAACGTCATCCTCCACAATGCTTAAAAGGGTTACTTTTGCCTGGAGGTTATTTGGATCTGAAGAACAGGCAAATTAAGTTGTGGGGTTTTCTGTGATGACAGCTCCCTGACGCCTGCTAGTGTAGAGGAGCTAGCCGAGAAAGACTTCACTACGGACAGTGACTTCACTCTCCGGAGTCAAAGCGTTTGATTGGTTGCTTCAGCTACGGACTTTACCTCACCGCGCAAATCGTTTCTCTTGTTGAAGGCTATGTGTGTGGTGGTGAAGGGATACCCAGTCAGGAGGTCTGAGTGCCAAAACTCAGGTCCAGGTGTGTGTTACTGCCACATACCTGCACCATATCATAATGAACCTTGTCATTGGTCAAGATGCATGTCAAATGCCACATACCTGCAATGCCTCATAAGGAACCTCGTCATAGGTCATGGAATCCGCGGAGGCACTACTTGAGGAGGTCATCCACCTGACATATAAAGATTCTATTGGTCACACAACCCTGTACTGATATCATTAACAGTATTGTGTTAAAAAAAGGGTTAAAAAAATATCAAAAACCTTACATTTATGAACATATCAGTATATATATCATTTAAAAAAATTACAGGGGGAAGGACGGGTCATGCAATATTTTTTCCCGTATGAGTGGGTAGCAGTGGCGAAATGTTCGAGAAAGAACCACTGCTGTGCTGGCGCCGACCCAAAAGGTTTGAGAACCGCTGCTGTGCTGGCGCCGACCCAAAAGGTTTGAGAACCGCTGCTGTGCTGGCGCCGACCCAAAAGGTTTGAGAACTGCTGCTGTGCTGACACCAACCCAAAAGCAGTGATGCTCAAACCTCCCCGAAGTGCAGCACTGACCGAACCCAAACTCACAGGAAGGAGTGGCGCACAGCCTCTTTTAAGTCGGTGATAGCCTCTATATCCACGTAGTCATAGTGTAGGGTATCAGGGTCAGAGGAGCAGCCCGTCTCTGCTAGTAGCACTCCCAGCCAGCGGCCCATCTCCTCAGAGCAACTTGCCTGGTAGACAAAACAGATGGACACACGGAGAGAGAAAAATCGTTTCACCATTGCTCAGGCACAAACATTAACTCTTTCTGGGTATGGGGTAAATTATGCAGATCCTTCACCCCATGGAAAAAGTTGTGGGGTAAGCATTGCATTATGGGGGGGGGGGGGGCAGCCCATACCTCCAGGCCCACCACCTCCACGCCCTCCTGCAGGACTCTGAAGCCGAAGGGGTGTTCAGGCCCTAGCCCAGGGGCCACCTCACAGCCGTCAAGGGCCACAGCAGTGATGTGGGAGCGCATCTCCTCCCTGTGCCAGTAAAAGTAAAGAGAGCCGTCCTGGACGCAGCACCATTGCTTATTCCAGCACTGGTTCATCAGAACGTTCAGGTAACCTATGGGACGAGAGAGAGTAGCCCTCCTTTCATAGTCAAGTCAATTTGCACAATGGCCTGCTGTCTTGGAGAGCAATATCGTGGGGAAATGAGGGTGAACACAGACATGATGAAGGAAAGCAGCGTGAATGGATCACCAAACTAAGCTGAGAAAAAAACGCAGAAAGGTTAAGGTGTTGCTGGGTTACGGTGCGTTAGGCTCGTTTGTGAAAAAACACAAATGAACGGATTGCAGATCACAAGCTTTATATCTGATATAAATCAAAAACAATTAATCTTTTCCAAAAATGTTTTGTCTTGGGTGTCAACCAAAGTGCTCTCTGTTCCCATCAATTTAGAATTTAACATTTTTTTTGTAAATAAAATAATAGTAATTATTTATTATTATAATTATCAAAATAAATAAAAAATAACCCAAACCCAACTGGGGAAAGTGGGAAAGGTACAAGACGACAAACAAAAACGTAGTCAGGCAGCCTATCCTACCCATGTGACATCTACCTCAGCCTTCAGTTGTCTCAGTCTTCAGCAGTTCCATGTTACAAATTCCTTCCTCTTGTTAAGAAAGTGGAGCCAGTAGTAAGAAATTGCCCCTGAAGTAATCAGCCCATGGTTAAATAAGGTGAAGAGCAGATTGTGAAAGTGTCAGGTGGAAAGGACCCCGTGCCGCACCCCGTTTACCAAAGCCGGATTCTCACCGCATCTGGGGTCATCGGTGGAGAGGGTAAGGGGGTCCCTGGCGAGTGTGGGCTTCTTCCTGGAGAAACTGATGATGCGGGTGATTTTACGCCCGGCTGCTCGGCCTATTGACCCGGTCAGCTCCGACAGAGCACCCCGCTTTGCCTTTCCTGAGAAGAATCCCGGCACATCTCACATATGGGGCTGAACACTGTAGCGGGGCCACTAAAAGACAATCCTTATGACAATCCACGCTAGATTTTCTAGAAGGACAGGATTTTCCACCGCAGTTTAAGTCTACTCTCCATGTTTTAGCATTGTCCAAAAACTTAATCGATTACCTTTGACTTAAATGAGCTAAAGATGACGCCACGTTTGTCATAGAAAGTCACTTGGAATCACCACAGATTTTCCATTTAAATCTTAACAAGCATTGCTATTTGCTATTCTAGCCCATCTCTGGCACGGCTGATGTGTGGCCTCACCATGTTCAAAGCTGGGGGAAACGCTGCCACCTGTGGCCACATTGTCCGAATCGGAGGTGTACCTCTGTGACTGACAGGAAGACGCATCATTACACAGACAAGATGGCGCCCACAGTATAACAAAAAAAGCTAAATGAGAACAACACTTGCAAATGTTTGGTTACATAACATGAATGGGCTTTTGATGACACACGCACATTATTATTATAAACCCTGTGATGAGAACAATAAACAATGTAAATAAAACTAAAGACTCATCCATAACTCTAAACCCAGTACACACACTCAAAGTAACCCGCATTATTTGCCAAAATCCCATCTTTCTGTTGTTTTGTCTCAAGAAGTCCACAATGTTTTTCATTGTAGAAAAGCATTTTTATTTTTAAAAGGTTACTTACTAGTCACTACAACAATAAAAAAAAAAAATCAGAACAGGCACCTAAGAAGACTTTTAACTTAAATTAACTGGGCATCCCTATATAGACGTTTTCCGTGTAGACCAGATGCATTTAAATCTATTACGTTACATCAAGGAGTAAAGACTTCAGGCTTGAAAGATGATCAATCTTTGTTTATTCTAAATGGTGATTTGTTTGACTGTGTGTGCGTGTGTTTCCCTCTCTGGAGGACTTTATGAAAACATGGCTCAGGAGTTGTCTGTCTCTGCGGTACTGTGATGACTGTAAAAACACGAGGTTGGAACTGCATCGCAGATTCGCATATGTCCATTATTCCCACCTGGTCCATCTCCATCTTGCGCAGGATGTGGGGGGAGACGGAACCGTCCAATCCGTAACCAGTCCCTTGACTGCTGACCTCCCGAATGATCTGAGGGAATGAACAAATGGTATTATGACAAACTTATCTTCTCCCGGAGGACGTAGCAAAGAAAACACCTACACTTATGTGATGGTATGTGGAATCAACAGCTTAGTCTGTCTGTACTCTAAAGCAGTGGTTCCCAGATGTTTTTTCGTCCGCAACCCTTATAAATTTAGTTCAGGAGGGCTATGACAAGGGGCTGGAATGCAGATATTTGTTGACGTATTTAAAGTGAAAAAAGTTTATTTATTTATTTATTTATTTTTATTTTTTCAGGTGGTCATCTGCTAAATATGATTGAAAACCAGGGGTTTGGGAGCCCCTGCAATAAATGGGTTCGCCGGATACTGTGTGTTACCTTGAGCCAGACTTCTGCCTGCTCCTTGCTCTGTACGGCCAGCACCAGGGCCTCTCCGCCAGGCAGGGAAAAGCGCAGCTCGTGCTTCTTACGCCGCCCGTCCTTTGGTACGTAGATGACATTACAAAGATCCAGTGGCAGGTCAATGTATGGGTTGCGGTCTTTGGAGCTCTTGAAGCACTGGAACAAGCAGGTGCAAGTTACAAATCTAAAAACATAAACACGTGGTGTTCGTAGTCAGGAAATGTGTTGTTCTTCACAACCCGTATGTATGAAACGTGGAACAAACATTAGTAGTGTTACATGAGCCTGTGGCAAAGCAAAGGGAGTTCAGGAGGTAATGGCCGTCCAATCTCCGGCACTAAGATCCTCACGACGGCACAGAACGAGCTAACCTCCTATTGGTCAGGTGAGATTTAAAAACCAGGAAGCAGCGGGAGAACAGATGGAGAAGAATGCACTTTTACACGTTTGTTTATTTTGTGTTAGAATAAATAAGTTCAATCAAACCAATGAGCTGGGATGGCTGGTTTGAATCTAGCTCATGTCATTAGCCGATTGTGATGGCACATTAGGAAAGCACAGGGGCGTAGGTGGATAAATAACCCTCCACATGTGTGGTGGTGGGAGTACCAATGAGCTGAAATGGATTAGCAAACTAGTGATTGGGTGGGAAAATTTTTTATAGGCAATTCTACATTTACACTAAACAGTAATTAACTTCCAAGAAGTTAAAGCGGAATAAATTACAAGTAATTACTCCTCTTAATGTAATACTATCATGCTTAACACAGATTCAAAGTTGACCAGCACAACATTTTTGTGGCAACATTTAGTATTTCTTACTCCATGCAGAATTTCATAAGATTATAAGATATAAATTATAACCTAGCTAACATTGCTTACATGTTGCTGAACTGCATACAGATATACTACAAAAGCAGTTTAACAAATAAGCAGTAAATGTAAAACATTTATAAAGTTATTCAAAATGTAAAAAATTAATAATTTATGTACAATGTGAAACCTACAAAATGTAATATTTATATATTAATTTGATATAGTTTACCGACGTTACTTTGTAATACAGGATACACGGTAGATAAGACCAAACTCCCAGAATAAGAAGCATAACTGAGGTATTCTCACCAGCAGCCTGTTTTCATAAATGACTGTCAGCTGTTTGGCCCACTGGCCAAAGCGCTTCTTCCGCAGTAAGAAGGCACAGACCCGGCAATCCTTCACTGGATCCCCAGACTTTTCCCCCGACGGCCATTGGGGAGTTAGCCGCCGGGCTTTTGCTTCCTCCTCCTCTTCATCATATGACTCATAGGAGCTGCTAGGGGCGTCCGAATCGTTGTCTGCCCAAATACAGGGGTCATAGTTACCAAACCGTTACATTGTTTTTTTTTCTCCAGTTTGCATATATGTGAGCCCTAAGCAAAAAAAAACACAAAACCCGTTTTTTAAAATTTACTTAACCGACTACCATGCAGCAGCGCTCACCGGAATTTTTGTGTGGGCCGTCTATTTGGGTAGTGGGGTAATTGATGTCAGCATCTTCATAGTATCCATCTTCTAAAGAATTAGGGAGGCTGGAACTGCCTGGGAAAAAGCAAAGAGCAAATCTTGATTTTAAGAAAAATAGAAACGTGAACGTGCAAAAACTGTTAATGGCGCTGGACAATGAACAATGCATGCTAGAATAATTGGTTAGTGTTAGGACTGTATGGAAAAATGTGGTTATTGGGATACTTACTATGAGTAGTTATATACTGAGGCACTTTTCCTGGACTGAGTGGCACAGCTTCCTCATAATAATCCTCTGGAGGAGTTGTGGTGGGTAGGGGTGGTGGGGATTCTTCCGGGCTCTGAAGAACATGTCGAAGAAAAAAATTCTGGAAGACAATTCTGGTCCAACAGTAATAACAACAGTATAAGGATAACGACGTGCTTACTGATTTAAAAGGGGACATTTTGGACTTGCCCTCGTCCTCCAGGTCTTTGGGTTCCTCAGCGTTTGTGAGGTCCTTGAGGTCATAATCTGGTGGTAGAGGAGAGGGGAACATAACCTTTATTTTAAAGCTTATATATTTTATTATATGACAATTATTTTCTATATAAATTATTTAAATTATTGGCACTACTTCATTTAACTTTTTAAGGTAATAATCTGAATACACTTCAAAACTAATGTAAATACTGTGGTTCTGCACAGAATAAACCTAAACTTGACCCATGGACTGATGGCTCCTTGAGGTGAGTAGAGGGTACTGCATCAATACAATGTGTTGGGGCTGCCCTTGACCGCTTCCTCCTTTATTTCTTTGTGCCCAAATATGGTCACACTGACATTATTTGATTGTCCTAAGGCTTTAAACGACTGCTTAAAGGACGACGAATTACCAAAATCTTTAAACAGGGATTCCACAAAACTTGTGCCATTTCTGTAGAGACTGGTGCTGACGTCTTTCCTATTCACTGCAATACAAACACACACAGACAAAACAAAACAGAGAAATTGATTACTCAAAAGTCGTCATTATTCTTAGACTTTTTTTTAACCCATCAGCACTAGGAGGAGAACCAACAGACTGTACCTCCCTTGCACCATTCAAAACAGATTTAACCCAGCCCAGGTTTGAACCTCCTCGACACTATCCCAACCAACCGTCCCACATTCTTTATAACAATGTGTTCCCCAGTGATGTCCAAAAAGGCGACTTCGATCGGGAGGGGTGCCTGAAAACGTGCAGTATCTCTCCAAAACTAAGAGATACACAGCCGATGAGTGTAGTTTTGTTCGAAGCTCTTGCAAAATTCCAGGGCATTTGTGCTGCTTTTTTTTAAAACACAGCAGGGTGTACATTTATTATTCAGACTTCAGAAGAAGAGATCACATGGGCATCAATATGTTCCCCAACCTGATAGCTGAATATGCTTTAGAAGATTCTTAACGGCGGTTGTCTTCTCCACAGTAGCGGAGCTTAGGGTCTCATGGTCCAGCAGCCTTAAAAGGATATTAAGCTCTGTCACCAGGTGCTCCATTGCTGGGGATGAATCGAGTTCAGAGTCAAAGGAAAAAAGAGATTGACAACCATTTATAATGGCAAACCCTTCCAAAAGGAACAAAAAACAAGATGAGGACACTGATTACAATTGTGAACCATTATGGAAGTACAGTTTATAAAGCTGGTGTCAAAATTACAAATAGTTAGATCAAGACTATTGTTCAGATAGAACATACTATGACCTTTAATCAAGGCTGAGTAATTTTACAATAGTGAAAATAATGTACTCTGTATTAAAAAACATTAAACAACCTTTAATGTTTCTAAAATCAGCTTTTTAAATGATACTCACATTCATCACATTATTCCACCAATAAAAATGGACAAATATTACCAATACTCCTTGCCACACATATTGGGCTCACAATAACTACCATCAGGTATGGAATTTTCAGGAGGATTAATAAATGGTTGTATTTTTTGAGGCTCTAAAAATATTGTTCTAAATATTGTTCTTCCAGCCAATGTATTTATAAATCAAGTCACGTCTTTCCCACAAGAAGTGTATGGTAAAAGGTCAATTCAGATGCCAACTCCTTAGATAGGTTTTTCATAAATGTCCTCTTTAAAATCCATTTAGTGTAATCATTCAGTCATGGAGTGCATTTGTAACCACATGGGCCTGTGGGGTTACGTGAAGGCAGAGGAAGTGGATAAAATATAATAATATATTAATAAAGGATATCTCTTTCTTGGTACTGCCTACCGAGTCAATCTGTTTTTCGTTATGATCTGTTTCACTTTCTCCTGAAAACCATTACCCAGGGTTCTGAATTCTGAGCCTGTTCCCTAAGATTCAGACTGCCATGTCTTTCTTACCTTGATTAAGTAAAAAAAAAAGAATTAAGAAATGTAAGTGTTTACATAATAAGAAATCTACAGTATACAAACAATCCTGAAATAAGACTTAATTTTCAAGTTGATGCTGAAAAACTCCTAACATGTGGTCCAAACATGTGTTCCAGTATATTTTGCGATGAAAGAAAACTGAAATCCCTATATTTGCTGCTATCCTCAGGACACTCCGAGGTCCACTACACAGATTAACTAAACAATTGAAGCATACATACAGCCAACGGGAGAATTAACCTCAACTCTTCGATTATCCGCTGGACATCTGGATGTCCTGGAAAAATCCTGCCAAAATATACGCGTGAGGGCTTGACGGCAATGAAGAGGCGTGATGCATGGTTTTAGACGTGATCCTACAACTCATCGCCTAGTGTTGATGTATGCTTTACTTTGTATCCAAATCCTTCCACTTAATAGAGCTTCAATTCACATTCGACCACCTTACAATATAGCTGTCCTTATCATTCATGAAGCTATGTAGGAGTGCTTGACATCCGAGGGTTACATTTCTAAACAATTTGTCAGCTTCTATTATCCTGTCTTGTTACTTTGATGTTGTTTCCACCCTCACTTAGTTCAAGGATAGACATTTAGATCATTTGAATCTCTTGCTCTCAATCATTCCTGCTCACGCACCACACCCTGCCCAACATTATTTTCTTATTGCAAAAGTTATTTTCTTGCAAAAGTTAGGTTTCCTAGTTAGCATATTTTTCATAAAATAATTGAGTCACAGAATCAAATAGCATGCTGGTTACTTTGAGTCTTTATTTAAAGAATAGATACAAGGTGCCTCTACAAACCTCAATTACAAAAAAAGTTTTTAAAATAAATAAAAAAGAAATCGATGATTTGTAACTCCCTTTGGAGCTCAGCTGAGAATAGTACAAATACAAGATAATGAATGTTTAAAGTAATCAATTTCATAGTTTTTTCGTAAGTATACACTCATTCTAAATTTGAGGCCTACAACACGTTCAAAAAAGTAGGGACAGGGGCACGTTTACCACAGTGTTACATCACCTTTCCTTTTAACAACAGGCAGCAATCAGTTGGGAACTGAGGACACTAATTGTTGAAGTATGGAAAGTGGGAATTGTTCCCATTAATGTTTGATATAAGACTTCAGCTGCTCAACAGTGCTGGGTTTCCGGTGTCGTATTTTGTGCTTCATAATGTGCCACACGTTACCCATGCCATGACCCCTAACACATCCCCAAACCATGATAGACGCTGGCTTTTGAACTTTGCGTTGGTAACAATCGGGGCGGCCATTTTCCTCTTTGGCCCTGAGAACACAATGTCCATTATTTCCAAAAACAATTTGAAAGGAGGACTCGTCAGACCACAGCAAACTTTTCCAGTTTGAGTAGTAAAGTCTTAACTTGCATTTGAAGATGCAGCGACAAACTGTGTTTACCGTCAACGGTTTTCCAAAGTATTCCCCCGAGCCCATGTGGTTATATTCAGTTTTTAAGGCAGTGCCGTCTGAAGGCTCGTAGATCACAGGAATTCAATTTTGGTTTTCAATATTGCCCTTTACTCACAGATATTTCTCCAGATTCTCTGAACTTTTTAACAATATTATGGACAGTAGATGGTGAAATTCTTTTTTTATCTTTACATTTCACACATTGTCCCAACTTTTTGGGAATTGAGGTTTGCGGTAAAAAAAAAAGAAGGTAGCTAGATATTTGAGTTGAACTTCACAAAATAATAAATTGGTTGTCGTGTACTTATCAAGAGTCAAGGGTAGATACATGGGAGGGTGGGTTTGCTTGATATTCAATCAAATGCTATTGTACTGCACCTATTTTCTACAGATCTCTGCCTTTTGAAGTACCCCAGTTGATTCCCCCCCGACTATAACAGACCGGTTACCTGTAGGTTCAAAACTGGACCAAACTCTTCTGCCAGGTCATTCAGAAGCTAAGACTAGAGAAGAAATGAGAGATTAAACTCCTTTGCAAAAGGACCATAGAACCATACAATTCCAAATTAAGCCTGGAATAACACAAAATAGCCCACATTCCTGGTAAAAGACCTAGAGCACAACACCACCAGTTCAAGTAAAACACGACCTACCAGCACTAAGCCAGATCTTGTGATGATTGGGTCAATTTTATAGTTTCTTTGTACCTTCAGCAAATTCCTTTGCTCCAACAAAGCCACGTAAAAATGTCAAAATATAACACAGAACCAATCCAATCCAGTTGTTATGTAGTTTAAGAATACCTGCTGTCCACTTAGGTAAGTCCATCCAAGATTCTTTATTCCTACTTTTCAGAACCAGTGTTTATTTTATTTTAACATTGCTTTTATTGAACTGAAGCCCAATACAAAAAACCTCATTCCTAACCTATTTAATTCTGTTTAACCACTTCCCCTTAGTCTCAAAGCAAGCACATTATAATTTTTTTCTGAATGTGGTTTAAGATTCTGTGTCAGTAGATATTCTCTTCAAAACCAGAGGGAGAGTAAGTTAACAAAATTTACAGTCTCAAAATTACACAGTTACAGACTCAAAATTATACAACATTGTGGCGAGTGCAGGCTGAGATGGAGACAATGTCAGTGTCCAGATCCCTCAGTCTGAAATCTTCACAAATGGAAAAACATGAATTGTTCTTCACCTAACAATGTGTGAATAAGCATTTTGGAAAGTCTTAAAGAACTGTCATTGTCATATAATTCTTTTACAGAAATATCTGCATTTTTCAGTTTCAACCCCCAGAAAATCACAAGCACATTCTGGGTTGAAACTGTGTATTTTTGCAGAGACAGGAAAGATAGCATGCAGCACATTTGCTATCGACCAACAGCGATTTCTGAAGAATAAGAAATGCTTCAACTTTCCCCATCAGCCATAATTCTCACAAGCAGACTCCTGCTCTGAGTTTAAACCTGTGAGGTTTAAGCTGATTTAACTCACCACATTCTCCGCATCTTTCAAGGGTTTTGGCATTAAAGGGGGACACAGGGGGTCAGATGTTCAGCATTTGCCTTCTGAGGAATCACTCTTTCTGGTATACCTGGGGCACTCACCAGCCTATCACGTTCAGCACTCCATTAATCTCACAGATTAGCGCTCTATACTGACTAACTACAGGTTTGTTTCTCCTGCAACTTTTAAAAGTGGCCTGGTCCACTAAGGAAATGAAATCATCCTGTACAAAAATACTTGTATACATACTAAGCTGTTCAATGAGAACTTTCAGTATCAGGTCTTCTAATCACCAAAATGAAAAGGGAGAGGTCACATAAATAAAGTTATTAAAACTATTAAGTCAATTTCAGTTATAAACATATCGGGCACATGACAATCATATTGAAATTACTTACGATTAGAAGACAAATTAAACATTTTCTTTGAATGATTTAATTTGAAAATGTATGTCCACAAATGACTAATATATATATATATCTATACATACCCTAATATGTTTCTTTATTTGGTTTTAAACAGATAAAATGAACTAGAATCTCTAAGAATAAAACAACAGTGTTTGTGTCAGTACCTCCAAAACGGGAATTTGGAGGTAAACACTTTTATAAATACTTTAGCCAGCACTTCATGGAGAACCAAGCACTGTAGTGCATAAATGTTTTTTGTCTTTGTATAAATATCTTTGTTCGGGTTATTAAGTTTTTCAAGGCAGTCCTCATATTGAAATACAAACATCTGATAGAATTACTGTTTTTCCAAAGGTACCCATTTTTAAATGTCTGTTGCACACAATAAGAAGCCTAATCACTCACGTCTACCCTAATCACCTGTTTTTTTTCTACATTACAAAGCTTGTCTTTGTCCTTCAAAGAATTTAACAACAAAAGGAAACGTTGCTTTGCTCGTAACAGTGAGTAAAGTGGGTCACTCAGAGCGTGAATGAGAATGAAAAAAAATGGAAGAACAGAAAGTAGTCTGATGATAAATTGAAAACATGCCCCTGCGCGGTGTAGGATGTTTCTGTTATTTTAGTGCGCCGGGTAAAACCAGCGCGGAGGCAGAAGTCTCAGGGGTATCCAGGACTCCATTATCTGCGTGCGTGCTCTCAGGTCCCGGCGAACGAGTTTCGCTCCCTGTTTCCGAGCCACTCCCGCTGTCATGCACCCTAGGACTCACACACCCCACATGTCTCCTATGAGTCAGAGTGTAGCTTTACAGAGCCCCGGTGAACCTTGCCTACATCAGTCACACTGCTCGCTGCCCCTTGAACAGTCTCCCACCATGCAAACAGTGTATGGCAAGTGATTTAATACTGTGAACTCTGTACACCAGGGTTATGGCTTCCACAGGGTGCTACTCGTCAATCTGTTACTAAACGCATTATTAATAATAAGACAAATTTCAGGTGTTTGTTTTCCCTCTAATATTTTCTCCATCTCAAATCAAAGTGAAAAAAGGCTCGGCGATATTTCAGAAGAAGAAAGCCTTTCACGTGAGAGATTAACTAGCATTCATTCTAGCGCCATTCACTTGGAGTTTCCCGCGCAAGACAATGCTGCATTGTTACATGTCAGGGCAAGGGCTGCTGAATCACTTTGTACATAAAGAAAACAAAACAGCACAAAAGAAATGATTCAGAATCGCACACACGTATTTACAAGAACAAAACCCAGATACAGACATAGGATTGGATGCAGCTTCGCAGTCCAGCAACATTGTGGCTAAAATAATACATCCTGCAGCTGTTTCCTGTCCAGCTGACGACAGCAGTTTCTATCATCCAAGCCTTCTGCTTCCTATTCCTTTTTGCCTTTCCTCATTAAGCCTACAGCCTATGTCCTCTGATTGCAATACTTCACTCTCAAAACTCCCACTTGAGCAGATGCTTTTATTTCACCTTATGGGCCTAGATGGAATGTCACTGCAGTCATATTGATATGCCCTACAAGCCCCTCTTGATCTTTTGCATCTTTAAAAAAGCCCTGAGAGTTCAATACAAATAGTGAAAATACAAAACCCCGACAACTTCAATTTTTTTGCCGGAAATGCTGGTGTAGGTTCTTCAGAAAACAAGGGAAGATGGGAGACATATGTCAGTTCTGGATATTTGACAAAGGACAGAATTTCGAGCTGATTTCTGGTGACATCATCCCAAGACAAGACAGAACTCCTCATGTGTAATTGTCAGTAAGATATTATAACACAAAACAAAACATTTTTTTTCATTTATTTCCCATTTCCCTGTGTTCTGGCATCATTTCAACGTTCGCACTGTTGACAACGAGAAGGACAACAGACACAAAGAAGAGTATCAACAGGAATCTCGCAACGGCATGCAACCCACGCCAAACATGACACTCTGCACAGAGCACTGAATGTAATCTCTTCTGTATGGAGCTACTGCCGGCACAGTGCAAAAACCAGGTCCCAACGCGGGGTGTGTTTCTCACCCTTCCCTTTCCTCCTTCTTGCAGGAAAAACACTCTTTTCCTCTTCACTTTTTACATAATTGTGCGGGCTGTCCTATATTTCACCTCAAAACTATATAGTGCCATCACGTCTGGTCCCACAATCATCCCATCACTAACTCAAATTACAAGGATGAAAGTCACCTGGCAAAACTCTTAGGGTAAATTACATTGTTAGGAAACAGTTTGGTATATGTCACCGAGGAAGAGCTGGATAGGAAGAAAAAGCTTTGATTTTGCAGACCAAAGTTAAAAGTTAGAAGTTATTTAAAGTGTCGAAATTCTGATACACTTCGTGTTTAGGAACCCAACACAACCTTGCTTACATCATGTCCTTGATGAGCATGAAAAATTGCAGGCCCCTTGCTCCTTATTATGAGTTACACTCGCAGAGGAGAACATATCAGCAAGGTGTGAGAACAATAATGTCAGAAGTTGCAGCCGTCCGATGTGTTGCCTTAAATTAGGCGACAAAATAATGAAGATAACCAGTTCTGTTTTCATGTTCTGTGTGTCAGTTAAACATAGCGATTTGTAACATATGGCAAAAGAAGAAACTGTCGATGCTGAGGTAGTGTTGATATACAGCACAGTACCGACAAGTGCATTTTCACAAGTAACAAGAGTAAAATGGGCTGGAATATGACCTGGCATTGGGGCTAGCAAACTGATATCTGTAAAACGATTTACCACTTAAAACTGGCATCCACGAGGAAGCCAACCAACTCCAAGACAAAGATCCTCTTCAGCTGTGCTATTTTCCTAAATGTGACTCATTTTCAGATCCCTATGATTTCACTCAACAGCTATGTATTCCAGAAGTTTTTTTTTCCCCTTTGCACAGAGACATTCAAATGTAAAGCCTTTGAGATTATTTATAGCCACTGGTTTTTCTTTATCACTGTTTATTGATAATATACTGCCTGCCCACAGACCAAAATAAGGGTGATTTCCCAGCAATAGAATTCCTGAGTTTTCAACATTTAGTGAGCTTTCAACCAGGCTCGATTTCAAATATCTGAAATTGTAGGAAGTGGTAATTAAGACACACTGAGTTTGCATGCAGGATATGGTAACAATTTACACTAATGTTAAAAGTAATGATAAAAAGATCAATTGTGACAATTATTCAATAAAAAGGCTCTCCTTACAACGATCCTATTTTTTTTGTATATAACTTAGATTTATTACCTACCATACTTTGATGACACCATAGTTCTCATCGCAATACATACAGACAGGTGACAAATTTAAGGGAAAACCAAGATGAAGTGTCCCAGTAAGGTGTTGGGCCACCACGAGCTCCTAGTCTCAAGAACACTACTTGAGGGATGGAACACCATTATTCCAAAATATTTGAAGTCATTTAGTTTTTTGATGATGGTGGTGGATAGTGCTGTGGGGATTGGGAGACTGTGAAGGCCATAGCATATGATTCACATCATTTTCACACTCATCAAACCATTAAGTGACCCCCTCGTGCCCTGTGGATGGAGGCATTGTTATCCTGGAAGAGATGACTGCGATACAGATAGAAATGTTTCACCATGGGATAAAGGTGATCACTTTGTAATGATTTTCAGTGAACCTTCCCTCCAAGGGGACAAGTGGAGCCAAACCATGCTAGGAAAATGCCCCCGACAGCATAACAGAGCCTCCGGACCCCCTCACTGTAGGTTTTTCCTATGATTTGTCACCCGTCTGTATGTTGACATTAAAGTTTGCTCAAAAATTAGCTAGAAATGCTCAAAAAAGTACACAACTGTAACATAACTTTAGCTAGTCCAGTGCTTCAAATATACAGCACTAAAACACAATGAAATCAACTTCATCAGCTAGTCAGAAAACGGTTGTTTACACACCCTGGGAGCCAGGTTCCTATGTCTTCTTAAAGAATTTGAATCAGTGGATAATCAATTAATATAGTAACAGTAATCAATTTAGTGTTACTAACACAACCCAGTAGAATCTACATTTACAAAAATCAGCGAGTGTGATGAATACCTAAACTAATAACAACAAATGCATCGTAAACGAGATTCCAAGGAAACAAGGAATACTAACATTGCCATACACTGAATAAATTCCACTTGCATATGCACAGTAAGCAGACTGGGCAACACGGCTTTCACTAGTCTCTGTATAGCAGGTTGGAAGCGCGGAGGTCGAGCGAGGGCACTGACAGCAGAAACTGATGACCAGACGGGACTGTTGACTCACTTGCACATCCCCTCAAAGTGGAAACCGCACTGCAGATGAACAAGCTCATCCTGTGTATTACCACAGGTTTTATTGCTTTGACAAAAGTGACTGTGTTTAACCATGTAGCCCACTGTATTTGGCAAAAGGCCATCTGATGGCAACACAGGTGAGCAAGAACTGGTAGGATATGGGAAAGCAAGAGGGTCTTTTTTCTCTATAATTTCTGCTCTGTAATAAATAATTGTTGATAAATCATCACGGCTTGTGGTACAGTGATATGTTTGTGATATCGTTGTTTTCCCCTGGCGTCCGAATTAAATCAAAACTGTGCATAAAGAATAAAAATATCAGGACCCTTAAGTCAGCTGTCAGGTGGTGCAATAAAGCTCAATATCTAGAACATATCCCCGTGAAAATCCAAAACAATTTTGGATTTAAATATACATTTGAAAGAGAGGGTAGTATGTCGATAATCTGACAACCTGACAAGAAAACGAGGCACAATTTTAGTGCACGTTTCTCATTTGGAAAAAATTCACACACAAAAAAAGACAATATAGGCTATCATTAAAACTATCGATACTGGAGTGAACGAACCCTGGAAAAATGAAAACTTGAAACCCATAAAAAAGCGTTTTCTGTTTTTTAAGTGTCTCGTTTATTCTAAGGATAGAAACGAAACGTTATTGAATGCGATTAGCGGGTTGACAAAGTTTTGATTTGGTCTCAGCCAAATGTTAATTACAGCGATACAGTTATGCCAACAACATGTTAAAGGTCGGAGCAAGTTAATTCTGAAGATTTTTGTTCATTATAGCAATTCTGTGAATCATTTCTTTCTATCATTCTATTGGACCGGCCCTTCAGGACAGTTACTTTTAGACTCTCGTCGCATGTTGACAATTCAAAACCAACCTGTCTAGAAAATAACGACATTGTAGTCTGTGGTTTTGATTTTAGTCAAACCTTCGACTTGATATATGAGAATTCCTCCACGTAGTTTGAACAGTAACAGTTAGCGAATACAGCAACTGGGCGCCTACCATAACCAATTCATCTTACATGAGGTACAAAATTATGTCTCCGTGGTAATTATTACTGTATTACCTGTGTCATCGTCGTCATAATAATAAACAACACAAATAAAATTTAAGCGCTCCCAAATTGACATTACTTGAAACGGACTTATTGCTCACACGTAGTTTGTGTAAAAATATCAAAAGTTGTATTGACGACAGAAAATATAGGTGTAGCACACGCGCAACGCTACCAGCATTAAAACCATTATAATAAGTATGCATGTTATGCACAAATCGATAAGCCACTTACAATTAGCACGACTTGTTTCCATCTCGGAAGCAATCCAGATAGTTATTTACTTAATCTGTTTTCAACCCAAACGTAATGAGCACAGCATTTCAGGGACCGAAGAGCAGCGTATTTGACAGACACTGTCGACTGAAGTGTCAATGCGGGTACCTCCTTCGCGGTCCAAGTGCTGTTGTGTACCCTTCGAACGCCAAACAAAACAGATACAGACGCCGGTTTACAAGCCTTACATGAAGTACATGACACACTTTGTTTGTCTTTAATCGGTTTATGTGAGGACTGAAAAAAGTTATATGTGAGTGTAGGGCAAACTATTTCCGAAACATAAAGTCTAAAGTGTTGAGTTTATTTTTGAGATAAAAACAGCCCCTGCAATTCAACAGATCAGTCATCAATCACAACATATGTATTTGAAATGACATATTAGCCTGTGCCTAATAACTTGGCGGTCAAGCACAAATGTTTTAGTTTCGCACCGCATCAATTTAAGACCATTATCAAAATAATGTTTGTTTTGGACACCATTTTAAGGACAGATAATTTTTTTAGAGCTTTAATTGTTGAGTGTGCATTTTTCTGTTCATGTTTAATGTTATGCATACTTGGTGGAACCTTTCTGGATTGTTGTTATAATATTTTAAAAATATTAGATATCAACAATTTAACAACATTTAATAACAATTTAAGAACATTCCCAGTATGGAATATAAAACTCAAAATATGTTGACCATGTTTTCAGAGTATTAAGTATCAACATGAGTTGAAACATAACAAGAACATTCCAGGGATTCTAAATGTTTTGAACATCAGTGGAATGTTCCTTCATCATTCCAAGGGCAACATTCACTTATATTTTCCTCTAACATACAGGGAGCATAGTTACCATGAATTGGAATATCAAATATATGCCAAAACCATTCGTTTTCCAGCAATATGGTGCTTCCATTCATTATTATTTTAGTTAATTATTTAAGTTTTTATTTTTTGTGAACCCTATGTATATTTTGTCTGTTTGTTTCTTTATTTTTATTTTCTTTATTTAAAAAATATACACTATATGGACAAAAGTATTGGACCACACCTCTTAATCATTGAATTCAGATGAATCATTCAGTCCCATTGCCACAGGTGTATAAAATCAAGCACCTAGCCATGTAGTCTGCCTTTACAAACATTTGTGAAA